>JAGDQP010008084.1:34788-64497 GCA_022664845.1 Lepisma saccharinum | reverse complement strand
GTAAATGTACTGTCTACTTTTGGCCAATGAATATATTGAACGGATATATATTCGGATATGATGAATATATTAAACGGAAAAATGTCCACTTCCGTTTAATGTATATATTAGAGAACTTTGATACGCAAGTCAATGAGTCACAGTTTATCAACACAGACTGTCAACACAATGTGTACAAGAAGTGCTTAAAAGTATAATCATGAAAATTTCACGAAAAGCGTTCAAAACACATTTTTCAAAAGATAACTCCCTTCCCCACCTTTTTAAATACATAATTCTTCAGCACAAAACTAACAGAGTTTCAGAAAAATGTGTTATTGTTTACAATGTTGCTCACTTTCATTTTACACTGACACTTCTATAGAACTCCGTGCAAGTTAAAAATTGTTTAAACTAGCTAATTGGGCTATACAAATAACAGTGTTCACAAAGGACTAACTGTTTGACGCCATTAACTAATCAAGTTCATGACGTTAAATAATTAGTAATTTGTGCTACTTAATAATATATATACTTGTATTGATTGCCAAGCATTTATTGTTCCATTGTTCCTCCCTTTTTACTGAAACTTTGAGTGCCGACTGTCGGGTTTGAATTGTCATCATCGCAGTTTTTTTGTTCATCTAAAAATAAGAAATGCAATGCCAAAATTGTTTCCTTTTCAACTATTACGACAGCCCTTCACATTATCATTTTTCCTAGACATATAGGTTCTTTTTCTAACAAGGAAAGTTTGATTCGATGAATAATAAAGTACATATCTTTATGATGTTTTTAAATATTCTCTGATGCTAACAATTGATATGTCTCTCACCCTATTCAAAGATATTCGAAGAGCGAGTGGAAGTAAGTAGTTACATTTCATTGCCACGAAGAACAAAAATGCTGTCTATCTGTCACGTTGTTATGAGAATAAGTCAATACGTTTCCTTAATTTTATTTAGAAGGCAAGAACAAATAAATTAAGCGAAAAAACAATGCATAATTATGCATTGCATGATTATAAATAATGTACACGGTGTAACTGAATTCGAACGACAAAATTAGAGTAGCTAGATTATAGCAAAGCGTTCCATTTTCGAGAAAATCAGTCATCAGAACTAATCACGAACAAAATTTCACCGATTTCTGTTCAAGATTATGACCAAACGTAGACAAAGAGACGTTTAGACACAAAAAAAAACGTGATTTCGACATGTTAAAAATGTGGATAAAATATATAAAAGTGTTTGGTTCAAAACGACCACCATATAATATTTTAAAACTCTTAAACTTTATAAAATAGTTTCAAATCTTTCGTAATCAAATTTAATCTATCGTTTTAGGAATATTATCTTCCTACGATTGATAGCCATAAAATTACACTAGGGATCAGGGACATTTTTAAATGAATTTTGACTTTCTATCACAGTCTTAAGATAAGATAAAATGAATTGTATGGGCGGTAACAGCACCGATCACAGTCTTGACCTAAAAATATTTAAAATTCCGATGTTCAAAACTAGCAAGATACAAAGTACCTCGGAAACTATTACAATTTTTAATACAGCATAGCTCAGGTTTTATGATCGTTGTTCATTTCACTTCTCTTTCTATTAAAAGGAGGACGTTAATGTAATAGAGCGAAAATGGAGATATTGAAAACTACAATGAATACAACTCTCTTTCTGAATAACTTCCAATTAACTTATTTGATTATCGTTTATGGCTGACCTTATACGTGACGTAACTTCCATTAACTAATCATGAACAATTTGAGCATATGCTATACTCAAGTGGCGGAGTTAACGAACTCTCGTTGATACGCGTACTCACAGTGAATATGAAAGTTCTAACCGAGCCTCTGAGGACGGGAACAACAGGTTTTGTTATTTGCCTCAGAATCAGTATGTTCAATGGACACTCACACGGCAAATAATGCCCAGAATACTGTTATCGAAGTGATTAGGATTATAAAACGTATATATAAAGACATAGGTTCCTTCCTTTGATCATTTATTCTGTTAGAGGAACAAATTATATTATGCATCCAACAGAAAGACTTGTAAAAAGCGACAGCTTCTGGTGAAAGTGAGAGTTTCTTTAACAAAAGATTCAGAAGTCACAGGGCTTTCCGTTAAAATATTTTCCCAGCGTTAGGTTTGAACTCGGGACCATATCTACAGAAAGAAAGCACATTAACCATTTGAACAAACGAACTATTTGTACTCGTATTTGAACAAATTCATTTATGGCCTGTAGTGAACTATGGTTCAGGTCGTATTTGTATTTGAAGTGTCATTCACAATTTACAATTTCTTTCATCCGTATTTGACAAAACTTTAGCTACGATAAGGAATATTAGCATGGTAGATGTGAAAAGTGATGGTACCTCGTCTATGTGGTGTAGTGGCCTATGGTTCGTAACTAAGGATGGAGCGCTGTTTACGGTTTTCCATAGCTCCATACTCAATTACTTAATAAAAATGCCAGAGGTTCCTTGATTTAAGGCAGGGACATTATATATCGCCAGAAGAAGATGGACTCACAGCAAAGATGTTTTAAATGGGGAGAAGAAAAGATGAAAGGGAAACTTGCTAAATTATTCTCAATGTGCCTGAGGAAGAGAAAAATACCCACAAGTTGGAATAATGTTATTATTATTTTATTGTACAAGCAAGGGAACAAAGAACGCGTCGAAAACTGAAGACCAATTAGTCTACTGTCAGATACAAAATGTTCAAAGTTATTTTGAATCATATTGAAAGAGACATATTTTAACCAGGGAAGGAAACAAGCCGGATTTCGTCGTGGATTTAGCACAACGGACCACATACAAGCGTTGAATGTGGCTATGGAAAGGACTAATGAATATGAAGTTCCACTATGTCTGAGATTCATAGATTTTGAAAAAGCTTTTGATTTGGTTTCCTTGACAACAGTATTTAATTCACTTGAACATCAAGGCATAGAAAATGCATACATCAAGTTATTGCGAAACATGTTACTCGACTGCTACATTGTCATTCGACTACATCAAGAAAGTGAAAAAATTAAAGTAGGAAAAGGGAATTCAATTTCTCCTAAACTGTTTTCAGCTGTCCTGGAGAGAGTGTTCCAAAATTTAAATTGGGATGAAGTTGGAATAAACATCAATGGCGAATATCTTCATCACCTACGATTCGCTGATGATATAGTGCTGTTTGCTTCAAGTGCAGAAGAACTACAAACCAGAATGGAAGAGATGTGTAATGAGAGTTGGAAAATAGGACTTAAAATGAATTTAAGTGAAACGAAAGTCATATAGAATCAACATGCTGTAAAGAAGGAAATGAAGATTAACGGAGAGACAATAGGCATAGTTGATGAGTATGATTACCTAGGGCAGCTCAAAACATCGAATGCCAAGTTGACGGATGAAATAAATAGAAGATGCAAAATGGCGTGGAGTTCGTTTGGGAGACTAAATTTTATTTTCAAAAGCAAACTACCAATGTATCTCAAGTGTAAAGTTCATAATCGATTTGTGGTATCTGTAATAATGTACGGCAGTGAAACTTGGACATTTAAACGCAAACGACTAAAAAAATTAAGTTTCACACAAAGAGCAATGGAGAGATGCATGTTAGAAATCACTAGGATAGACAGAAGACAAACGAATGGATTTGCGCGCAAACGAAGGTAGAAGATATAATCAAGACTGCGAAAAGGATGAAGTGGAGATGGGCCGGTCAGATAGCTAGACGAACAGATGGAAGATGGACGACAAATGTACTACATTGGATTCCCAGAGAAAAGAAACGACCGAGACAACGTCCAAATGCAAGATGGGTAGATGAAATGAAGCGTTTTTTAGGAGCTACAAGGATGAGGATAGCAGGAGATCGAGATAGGTGGAAAGAAAACGAGGAGGCCTTAATCCAGCAGTGGATAGAAAACGGCTGAATATGATGATCTATCTATCTATCTATCTATATATATATATATATATATATAGACGACGTCCAAATGTAAGATGGGTAGATGAAATCAAGCGTTTTTCAGGAGCTACATGGATGAGGATATCAGCAGACCTTGATATGTGGAAAGAAAAGGGGGAGGCCTTCATCCAGCAGTGGATAGAAAACGGCTGAATATGATGATATATATATAAGCTGTGTATCGAATATCGATATCAAACGAACTTTTGATGGAATCAATGTTTGATTTCCAAAGATGTTTCGATATGAACAATATTCGATTTCCATCACTATTTCGACATGAATGATATTCGTTTTTCAGTATCTCTTTTGTATTAACGATTTGAGATTTCAAACGATTGCTCCAAATGGACGATTTGGAAATCTAAACTGCTCTTGAAATGTGTTATATACAGGGTGGTTACGTAATGCATTGACAAACTGAGAGATGATAGCACACCAAAAAATAAAGAAAACATGTCTCAGTCGACCCGGTGGAAATTTGACCGCTTTTCGAAGCTACAAGTTATTGAAAGGGTGAGAAAATAAACTTTAGACCTTCATATTTCTAATACCACGAGCAGTAGAGCTGATGCGACATGGTACCGTCAAATACTTTTAATTTGCACTATCCAAAAAATCCATATTTCAAAATTCCGCAATGGGCGTGCATGGGATTCTCCAAAGGAAGTAGGGGATTCCCAGAAATTATCTAATGTAAAGATGGTTTGAAACGAGGTTGAACCACCAGGAAACAATAATTCGTTTACGCCATGTAGATATTTCAAGAGATTCGATATGGCGAAAATTTTCAACAACAACGCGTGGTTTCATAACAATCAGGAGTAACAACTGCAAACTTTAATCGAATGTTTTGTTTATTTGTTATCAAAGATATTGCATATTATTGCCCGATTGGATGCCAGTGATTATGTATGTCATCTCTACTCACACGTAAAGTCGTATAATTCATGTTTGTTTCAACCTATTTGTACTTCAAAACAATCCCTGGAATCGCCTACTTCCTTTGAGGAATCTCATCGCACAGTTTTTAAATATCAATTTTTAAATAGAGCAGGTTTAAAGTCTTTGACGGTACCAAGCAGCATCTGCTCTACTGTTCGTAGCGTTAGAAATATGAAGGTTTAAAATCCATTTTCCCAGTTTCGACAGCCTGTAGCTCCGAAAACTGGTCGAACTTCCACCCGGTTGACTGAGATCTTTTTCTTTAGTTTTTGATGTAGTTTCGAAGTTTGTCGGTGCATTACGTAACCACCCTCTATACTAAATTTTGAACAATTATTCAAAATAAAATTACTTTCGATTTCAAAGGCTCTCCTGACAGAAACAACGTTAAATTCTTGAAAATACTTTGATATAAACGATTTTCATTGTCAACAATATTCGTTTTCAAACGAATTCTCGATATGAATGATATAGATTTTCAATTATACGTTGATGGGAGCAATATTATATTTCCGACGATGTTTTTTATATTATCGTTCTCAATTTTGAAATGGTTATTCGATTAAAAAAAATATTCGATTTTTAATACTCGATACGTCGATCAATCTTTATCGATTCGCAAACGATGTCAGATCTTCAATATAGTGTGTTCCCGATGGGTGAGTGGTAACGCTTGCTTCCTTGTAATCAAGGGATAGCGGGTTCGATTCCTGGTGGGGACACAAGTGGTTCTGAGCCCACGTTAAACTGTAGGTCCCGTCCTTAGATGCATACCATATCGTTTAGGACATTAATAATAACAATTCAACCATCTTCAATATAGAATTTCGGAAATCTCAGTCATAAAAAAGCGGTCTCTTGTAAATTTTATAGAAGCACTGATGTGGATAGCATCCGAATGACCACATGATATTTTCCCGTCCTATATTTGGAACCGAATTTACAAAATGTATATAAAATATTTAACTAAGTGCGCTTGGAATAGAACATAAAGTCTGAAACTTGTCTGCTTTGTTTTGAAGCGTTTGTACGCTGCCAAGGTTAAAACATCATCGTGTTTAGCTTTGCTGAGTTACCCAGTTTCTGAATATCCGCAGTGTCCCTTATCATAAATATTCATTGAGTTTTAACTCGGAAAGGGAGTTATATGTATAATACTTTAGCTGATTCTTGGCGAAGAAGTCGTTTGCAGAGAAAGGGATTTTCTTCTGTTCATGTCTCAGAGTGGCAAAGGACTGAATAGAAGGAAGAATGAAAAGCCAAACGGAGCAGACAGTTATGCATTCTCATGAATAATAAGAAACCTTCACACACAAATATAAGGAAAAGAAGGAGAAAACAGTCTAAACTCGGGAAACTTTTCCGTCTGTTGCAACACATGCATGTAAGATTTTATTTATATATATATATATAAAAGTATTAATATCTGCGAATTGATTGCTATACCCGATCAGCTTTTCTATTTCTGTTTCTTCTATGGTCTATTAACTACAATAGATCATACGAGAGTCGAGTGAGAAGTTATGCCTCTGAATGTGAGAAAAGCAGTTGTACGCAGAAGTTGTCTAACTATGTATTATACAGTTTATGAAATGGGACTACAGGGAACATTTGTCGGTAAACTTTATTTTTGAACGGTTCATTCTGCTAATTATGTAGTTCAACCCATTTCGAAAATTCGAATGCAATGCATTTGGAAAATCCACAAACATCCATGCTTCAGGTGGGATTCGAACCCGCCAACTCACGGACAGCAGCCTAGCGCCCTAGTCCACATGGCTACCTAGATAGGCAACATTTGTCACTACGGTTCAATCATTGACTAACGAAATTTCGCACCGTTGAAGGCATTCCTCCAAGTGAAATTCATCTATGCTTGCAGTCTGCTTATAACGCCCTTGAAGCCACCCATTTGAATCTCCGCCAGCGCTATCACTATATCCAGGCCGCTCATTCCGTTCAAGAAGCATAGTTTTTCGCGTAAAGACCAGTTGCCGAATCTCGACGCTAAAGTGCAGACTATATTGCATTTTATAAAACACAAATTTCTTATCTGCTCTATACAAGAAGGTGTATTTCTGCTACATTCCAAAATCATGGTTTGTGTACATTTCCTATATTTTTTCACCCCACTCCAATGAATATTGAATACTTTTGCAATCAATTAGAATTTTATTTTATTTGATGGCCTTTAGACATCTAAGGCTCAGGGTGGGATAAAGGAGGGTTGCGGGAAAGTGTCAACCAGGGCCTAAGTTAATGTGATTGAGAAAACCGTGGAAAACCTGTTAGGATGGTCGCCCGCTGGGATTGAACCCATGACCTCCCGAAGCCTAACTAAATACTCTATCACTGAGCCAGGGCCGCTCGGTTTGGGGACTCAAGTTTGTATCGATAAGCGGTTTGGTAGCATAGAAAGGAAATAAAAGTTGTCGGTAGTGCTAAGATAGGATCCGAGTCTTCTCGGTGATAGCCTATTGCAGTTTCTCAACCGGTTCGCCGTGGCACATTTGTGTGCTGTGATGACTGACAAGCAGTGCCGCAAGTCGAAGGAGACCAGTCAACAATGTGCTGATCTGACACACGCATAAAGCGGTCGAGAATTCTTGTGGTGAAGATGGGTCCACGGAAGGTGAAGGTGGGTCTGGAGGCTATTAGCACAACCTGCGTAGATCTCTTGCAGGTGCTATGACTCATCAGGATCACGGGTGATCTGCAAAACAAGGATAAGGCTCAGGCGTGCCGCAAAACAAGAAGGTTGAGAATCATTAACCTTTGGCCTTAACCAACTGAACTACGAGGAACACACTAAATTCGACACCTTTCTCGCTATATGTTGAAGCAGATCAACGAAAAAAAAAAACGAATTCCAAGTTTATCAAAAGACATATTGTGAACAAAATGTGCGTGACAAGTCTTTCTGTAGAACTGTAAGTATGCAAGAAACATTCCAAATTTGACATGATATACTCTCTCACAGTTCTGTTTGCACATTACTTACACATCTTAAGCAAGAAAGAAAGGTATACAAAAGTGTAATCATCATAATGAATGTTCCGCCGAAAGCGGCACTTCTTCAAGATATGTTAAGCTAGCTCAACTTATCCCGATGTTGAGCTTTCCTTTTCGTCTTGTCAGCTACGACTTACCTCCCTTAATACTGTCGAGAAGCTG
Source organism: Lepisma saccharinum (assembly GCA_022664845.1). Classification (NCBI taxonomy): domain Eukaryota; kingdom Metazoa; phylum Arthropoda; class Insecta; order Zygentoma; family Lepismatidae; genus Lepisma; species Lepisma saccharinum. The sequence goes on along the minus strand of JAGDQP010008084.1, from coordinate 56,419 downwards.
GATTAATCTTCTCCCAAAATGTGTGAAATATGTGTATTATTATTATTATACATCCCCCATGCACCGTTCACGGCGCGTGCGTATCGTACAGGGGATAGCTTTACCTTTTTATTATACATATTTTACAATCCTCCTACATACAGTAGCGTTCAGTCAAATGCTTCCCAAACGGTCTCGATATAATTTAGAAGTGATCAATGAAATAGTTCAATTCTAGTAACATTGTTGAGGTATTAAACAGCATTCAGTTTATTCACATTTTACGTGCATGCATGGGAGAGACTGAATGAGTGTGTTGCTAAATCCAATTTTAAGAAACGACGAACAACAAAATCAGGGACCTGCAAATATCACGTTTTGATTATAAAAATAAATTAATGTTCATTGAATTTCTCTCCCTTCTGTATTGTTCCAAATTCATTAGAGATTCCAAAACAAATGAAATTCAGAGGAAGAAAATGACTGAAAGAAAGGAGAGAAACCAATATGCATTTGCGAGTGATATGGTATTTTTAGTAGACTCAATGCCAAAAATAAAACGTTATCCAGCAGCGAGCACGGAAAGGTCATTGAGCATGGCCCACAGAAAATTATTACTGTGCGTTATATTTCTGGAGTTATAAAAACTCGACTGGAGTCCTTTCTATAACTTTCCTACCACATTATTACGAGATGACCACAAAATGTTGGATAGTGCTAATGTAAATACAGAAACATACACATTAAATAAATATATCTACTTGAGTTACGCACGAGGATATACGTAATTTTGTCGTTCCATTCTTATGAAGAATTTTATACATTTTGTTTCTTCCCACTTCCATTATCATCTATATCCTAATCGAACACATAGTAACTAACGAACTACTATTAATGTTGTATCCACACCACGCTTGAGTTTCTATTTCAGGTAGAGTGCGGATCTAGTTTTAGTGGAATGATTGAAATACGACGAGTCACAGCCATCACCTCAAGCTACCTGCATATTTTCACAGTGAATATAAACAGCGCTTCTTTCAGAGCAACTCCAAAGGACATCGCCGGGAGGGTGGATACTTCTCATTCCCCCGGGAGTATGAAAACAATGGTTCACATGTTATTACCAGATTTTGAGAGAGCGTTTTGGGAAATATTGTCCATGATTTTAAAGAGAGGAGATTTGTGTATGTACCATCTGGGGAACCCCCTACAGTCATGAGAAATATTGTTATCAGTTAACTTTCATTATCATGGAAAAATCAAGATTTTGTCTGTAGATATTTCTTTCTCTCAGTCTTTATCCCACCTACGTATGATCGACGTTTCTTATGAGTCTTCTCCACAAGCTCTGTCCTGGACTTCTTCCCCTGACAGACAGAGATCCTTCTTAACCCTATGCATCCATATTACTCCCTGGCCTCCCTCTACATCTCTTGATCTTCACTTTCATTGTCATCACTGTACTGACTTCATAGTCATTTGTTCTTCTCCTTACATGTCTATAGCACTGCAGTCTTTTTTCTTGTATCTTCTTAGATATCTCTACAGCCTTCATTGTTCCTCTAACTCTCGCATTTCTCAATCTGTCTCTTCTTGATATCCCACATATCCAGCGCAGCATTCTCATTTCGGTGACATCCAATCTCTTTCCCTGTGCTTTGTTTATTGGCCATGTTTCTGCTCTGTACATCATTGCTGACCCATGTACGGAACACATCTCAATCAAAGTTTCGACTTAGATTCCAGCGAGAACGTATCGAATGAACCAGAGAAAACAAGACGAATAACAGAACTGAAAGTGATCCTCCTGGAAGAATGAGTAAAGTAACAGGTTCAGAAAAGAACAAGAAATATATTCATTCAATGCAAACATACTTTCATAGGTTAACCCGAAAAGTGGACTTTCAAGAATATACGAGACTCGTAGGACCTTATTGAACTATTTTAGTTTACCATTTTCTAATACTTTTGTATGGCAATAAAAGTAGAGCCATTTAGGGGAAGATGCGCTACTCACTTTGTAAGCTAGCAAAATATGAAAACTAAGAAACTGATAAAGTTCGAGTAGATTTTAGTTGAAGTACAAAGTACGAGAGAAAACATGATTGTTTGGAGGTGTGTTGCGCTTTTGGTCCTTTTTGAGACTTCGAAGTTAGCTTGCGAAAGTTAGTGTCATGCATCAATTATGTAATATATCATTTGCGCGTATGATGGAGTTCGCTGAAGTATGTGTGATAAATATATATATCGTGAAGGGCGTAAGCCATAGTGCTGTTACCGCCCATGAAGCTCATTTTATCTTATCTTAAATAGGTATACAGTGAAAATATGTGGTGAATAATATAGCTGCTCAAAATACCAGTAGTTCAAAGGCATTATTATGTTTGGAATAAGATGCACCGATGTAAGCGTATGTCAGAAAATGTCTTTGAAAAATATAACAGCGTTTCAAAAAATTACGTAGAAGAGTATCATCAGAAGTTCATTCTTCAACCACAGTGGATAATTTAGATAAGTACTGTGCTCTTTGTACTTTGTCGGGACATTATTGTGATGTTGTAGAGTCGAGATAAGAGTTTTTGGTGGAATTAATTCAAACAAAAATAATTCTTGGTTCCAGTTCATGCACATATTGGTATGTACTCCTTAGTTTAACAAACTAAAAATTCACATTCTGACCTTCACGCCATCGGCCGACATTTTGAAAAATGACGTCCAACCGACGTCTTGCAGAGTTTACCGACAATGACACAAAAATGGTAGAAGATACGAAAAAAAACATAGGATATAAAGAATACAAAATTTTACACATTTTCTGTTCTCTTAATTTCTTTGATATGACCCATTGTTTGACTACAATTCGAATGTCTTTCCAATTCGCGTAATTTTAAATTTCCTTCTTTCGGTCCTTTTTTTTTTTTTTTTGTTGTTGTTAACAACAATTATACCTCCACATCGAAAATTAACTGTCATCTCCCTCCCACATGTGCTTCCGAGGTGAATTTTCGATGAAAAATGTCCAGTATACAAGTTTACATTTAAAAAAAATCATTCATAGATTGAGCTATTCCGAAATAATTGTTGTTCACGGCAAAATAAAACGCAAAAGCAGGAAATTTAAAATTACGATAACTGGAAATACATTCGAATTGTAGCAAAACAACGGACGCATAAAAAAAAAATGAAGAGAACTAATATTGTATAAAATTTTGTGTTTTTTAATTTATGTCCTATGTTCTTTTTATATCTTGCACCATTTTCGCGAAAATGTCTAAAAACGCCTTTCAAGACATCGGATGGAAGCCATTTTCCAATAAGGCCGTCGATTGCGCGATGCTCAGAATTTAGATTTTTTGTATGTTAAACTAGGGATACGTACATGAACTGGAACCAAGGAGTATTTTTGTTTGAATAAATTGCAGCAAAGGAATTTATTTTTCCTATGTCGACTCGACTAAAGTTAGAATGGATAGCATTCAAAGTTCTACCTGGCAATCCACTAAACTCTTAAATTTCTAAGTAATAAATCTATAGGCTCATGGGAAATGTAGCTTACCAATTATTCACTCATGTGTTCGTACTTAAGTGATGTTCCGCGCAATATGATAATTATTCATGTTGTGTCAAGGTAGCATATTTTTTCACAATATCCTTAAACTTTTGCTGATTTGTTATGTAATTGTTGATGGGTAAGTGGCGGACGCATGCAACGTGTATTCAAAGCTTTCTCATATAGTCAGTTCTTCTTCAGTTTTAATTTGTTTTAACGTTGTGTTCGGATTTTCCTTAAGTTAGCTCGTCTTCCTCTAAATGGCTATTTGTAAATCTTTATACAGTTAGCTCCTTTCGGCACATTCTGTAATCCGGTACCGACCGAGCGGCTCGCGATCGGATATTTTTCAGCTGGATTTGGGTGTTGGTTGACGTCATATCAGATACTTTTTTAAATAGTAACGCACATGTATATTTTTCTTGCCATAGAGCAGCTTATTACATGTTCAACTTAATTACTTTAAATATAATTGTATTGTGCTGTGTTCATTTTTAGTTGGTATTCTCATTAAAAGTATGTTGACGTTCGATAATCCGACAAAATCGCTAATTCGGCAGGGCCATGATGCGAAACGTGCCGGATTAAGAGCCCGTACTGTAAACTACATTCAAGTTTTATTTTCCAGAGAAAATCATTATATTTAAATCAATAAAATTGTTAAAATTTACGTTTTATTAAATTTATCATATACGTGACTAGTAACATTTAAAGGAGCAAGCACTTGCTCCTGTATTTATGTGCTGTAAGTCAGTGCGATTTTGTTCTCGGGCTCTGACAACGCTACGCAACGTCTTTAGGAAAATATGGGAACGTTTCGCACAGGTAGTGGGAGAGTACATCCAGGGACTTCAAATGAGTGCCACTTACTATACCAAATTTAAACCTTAGTGCTCATTGTTTTTTTACATGGCCCTCGTATAAAAGGACTTATTTAAGATCAATATAAGTTTCCTGTACGAAGTTCTGAGGAATGCGGAAATTTAGTTGCTGGAAAGAGGATGAAAATACGTTTAAATAAATCAATATTATACTTTCCTTCTTTCACCATTCATTTCTTTTTCCTATCAGTTTCAAATAAAAAGAAAATATTTCCGTCACTTCCTTCCAACTCTTCCATTTTCTTTCCGTCCACTTTATATTTTCAACATTTCTTTTTTCCATTGATTCTCCTGAGAGGATAAAGTATGTGTTATACTTGTGTGAAATCTTCGGTCCTTTCCATGGGGATGGGGAGAATTGAGAAATGTCCTGTTCCGAAGATAGAGAAAATATATTGCCTTGCAAAAGAGGAATAAAAACTTTGGTCGTCTATTGTACTTTCCACTGAAGTCCGTTTACGTCGTTCTCTGTATTGATTTTACCACACAAAGAAAGATATCGAATAAGAAAAGAATTTTCCGACTCATTTGAACGAAATGTTCACCTGCTATCTTCTCAAAAGTCCTCGCCTCCTCCTTTCCTTTCTGTTCTTCTTTTTTACGATGTAAAAAGCCATGTGTGAAATCTGTTTCTTTCCCTGAACGATAACTTATGTCCTGGAATCTCAAATGCCTTACACACTCATCCGCTTTGTTGCTAATCTATGACTGCTTTACAGTGGTTTTTTTTTTTTTTTTTTTTTTTTTTAAGTTTCTGAACGATCTATGACACTTGTTTTACTTGCGACTAATAACTATATCCATTACATGGTTACCTACTGTATCTTGTTTGTCTTTTCATACAATGACGTGTTAACCGAGAACGATTTTTAAGTGAATTATCCATAGTTTAGACACGTTTCGTTAATATTTTTTTAAATATCAATAGTATGGTTAATCAGTGTGCATTTCAATTCTGGCGAACCCTAGCGGGACGAGGATACTTTTTGAAAGTTGTGTATCTATTGTATACGTATAGTGTACTTTACACAACGAAGAACATGGTAGCGCCAGGGCACTTCTCTCTGCAGAATTACACTACTGTGCTTAACGATCTTGCGAAGGGGAAAATCAGATTTGAAAACAAAATAAATTACAAATCCAGACGTAGTCATTACTTTCTTTCTAATCACTATGGTAAAAGTATGTAAGTAAAATACAAAGAAGTATTTTCCTTTTCATCTTAAAGGAAAATCCTAAATCTGGATGTAACTAAATCCTGCCATGACTTACAATGAATTACACTTGCTACAAAAAATAAGAATAATGTAAATTTCAGTATTCGAACAATGCCTTCATTGGACAAAATATAATTCCATCAGAGAACTGAATTTTGTCTGATGAAGATATTGTTAGAATACCGAAACTTAGGAGAGTAATCTTGGTCTTTGATTATAGTTTAGTAGTCTTTTCAGAGCCTAGTGTTATTAGGCTAAGGAATAGGTTATATCCACAAAGACTGAAAAAGGAAGTACTGGATCTACAAACAAACAGTATATGATTCATTAATAAATAAAGAAGCAAACTAAAATCACAAAATATTTAGCCCTTGTATATATATATAATTCGAAGATGTTTGTAGCCCCACTTTTTTTATTTTTAGATTCTTTTGCCAACGTTTAACGAGAGAAACGTTATTCTGTTCAAGTCTTGAGAGCAGACTTAGATTATGTATTTAACATTATATCTACTCTGAACATCTCGCCAGGTTTACCGACTCGTGTCATGTTGGTCCATGGTGGACAAACAGTGTGTGAATGGATTTTCTTAGGGTTCTCCCGTTTCCTTCCGCTTTCTTCATTCCACCTACTATACACCCATAATTATTCATCTGGCCTGAGCTAAAGCTGCCTAAAGGCCTAAAATAAAATTCAACAACTTCACCAGTTTAGTCGTTGTGAAAAATAGACACATTACAATACATATACCATCTTACAACTTTGGACATTAAAAAAGTATATTAGTCTACTGTAAAGCTTTTGTAATTAACATTTAAAAAGTGAATGTACTCTACCGTGGATCTTTTATAAACTCCAACAAACAATAACATACAACACTTTAGAGAGCACACACACTTTCCCCGCCTTCAATGTTATACTGTAAAAGAATGCACTTAAATTTTACAACTTTTGCACGCATTTTCTGAAACTCTTACTTCGTGCTCAAAAAGTATATTCCGTACAACATCTGAGAGAAGTTTATCACGTCTTGTTGGAGGTGAGCTTCGAAAGCTTCAGGCTTTCAACACTTCTTGAATAAACTTTGTTCACAATCTTCCATGATAAACTCCAGATGTCATTTTGCATAAATTTCTTCAGTATGTAGTGAGAGAAGTTACGAATATTCTATTATCTTGTAGTTCGATTGTTTTAACCGAAAAGACTATCACCGACACGAGTAGAATTCTATTTTCACTCCTGCCAGCGTTTACTTACTTTTTCCTGAGCTACGAAAATGGACTACTGATATTCAAAACTTGTGTTAAAAGGTGTATATAAATTGTTCAAAGAGTGGATCGGTAGGAAATACAGTATGCAAGATGTAGTTCATTCAGCCAAGGACTGTTTAAAAATGTAAATTAAGAGCAATTCTCTAATGTAATTTCCAGCACTCTGAGGTGCACTCAGCCTCCTACCCAACTTAAGTACCAGTGTCTCTGGCCTTAAGTCTCAGCCTCCTACCCTTCCAGATATCAAATCCGGTATAAAGTGGATATTCAGAATTTTGGCTTTTATTGCCTTCTTCCAACTGCCGATTCAATTGAACTCTCAGCGAGAATGACGGTGACAGATTCAAATAATTCAAAACCTTATTGACGTCGGGTAGTGTGCTTAAGTGGATAGTCTCATTTTTACATCAATTTTCAATAACATTTTCATTCATATCATCTCGTTGACATCAAGGTTTTGAGTTGTTACATATTTACAATATTAGAAGATTATTTAATTACTTTTTTACTGTATGTTAAGAAAGTTTAACTTCTTGAAGAAAAAAAAATGAAATGAAATTCTTTGGGAGGCAAAAACGGGTTCGTACTAACACAGTGCATTGTAGACTACTTGTTGGTAACTAATGTTCAATTAAGAGCAGAACGTCTCTGCAAGACACGCAATAGTCAATCATGCAAACGGTGGTCATCAATTCCTTTGGTAATGATGGTGTTCGTAGCACCATGATGTCTATACTGCTCCTCCTCATGTCGTGTCAAAGGATCTGTTTACAGGAAAAGAGAGTGAAAGAACATCTTTCAATATTTTCCACTTTCTCGTTATTAGTCATGCAACCTACATTTTTATTTCTGGACAGAATTTACCTTTTTCTAAGTCTCTCCTATAACATTAGTTCTTCTTCATCAGTCCAAGTCGTTAAAATTTACGTTCGGCAAGTATAAGACATCAAACTACGAAAATTTATGGAGATTTACCTATTTTGAACTTTTGGTTTAACCACTAATTTAATTAACTTTCCCCATGTTATATAAATCGCTAAGACTTTAGTTTGTGGACTGATTCGTATGCTTATATTTTTGGTGTCAAAAATTTAGGTTGTTAGTAACATTTCAGCAGTCATTATTTCGCTCCTTATTTAACGCAGTGGTTGTGGTGTGTTGTGCAATAACGGAGTCAAGATGTATACGCAATTCTATATGAAACCATGTTAATGGGCAAACATTTTCGATAAAACATCTATCTTTAATGGGCAAACATCTTCGATAAAACATCTATCTTTAATGGGCAAACATCTTCGATAAAACATCTATCTTTAATGGGCAAACATCTTCGAATTATATACTGTATCTGGAAAAGTTTGAAAATTTTTGAATTGCAAAAAGCACAAATGATGCAAAGAAGGCGTATATGTTATCTTTATTGGGACAGCTGCCATGATATACTGTACCGTTTGTCCATTCTGTTATTGAAGTTTGCTTTTTATCCAGAGCATTAGTTTTCAAACTCTGCACTAAATGCCTCTCTTGCAGAAACCATAAACACTCAGAAAAAACTTATATACTAATTATAGATTTAATCTAATTACAATAAGTAAAAATCAGAACTAAAAAAGTAGAGCAACGAGATTCACCTAGCCCTGACAAAAATCTCCCACGATAAAAGGTTGTGCAAGCATACTCAAGTATCCGCTATGTCTACTATTCAACCTGGCACAAATTCCTAAATCAAATGCTAGAAATATTGATATTACGAATTATCGGCAATAGCTTTAATATCTTCTCCGGGGAAAATATTTGTGTCAATACTATACAAATGCGTTTTTATACACATTCACTCTACGCTTTCAATACTACAACATGGCTTTACACCTAGAAAATAAACGATAAGCAACATTGCAGAATTTACGCACTTTGCAGCTTCACATATTCAAGTGAAAAACCAAGTGGATACATATACACGGATTTTTTTTTTTTCAAAGTATTTGACAAAATCGATCACGACATACTATTAAGTAAATTAAACTCCTTTAATTTTACAACTAACCTTCGAGACTTTTTCGCTTCATATTTAAAAACCAGAAACACCGTTTCATTTACGAAGGAGTTGTATCTGAGAATTATACAGTCAACTCTGGAGTCCGCCAAGGATCCAATCTCGAACTCCTTTAGTTCCTAATGTTTATGAATGATCTTTCTTCTTTGTTAACCCACTCTCAAAAACTACTCTTTGTTGACGATTTGCAAATATTCCGATGAATTACCTTTATATTCAGATATTCAATTACAAGAGCAAGACCAAGGGCGCCCATTAGGAGGGGCAAGGGGGGCGCTCTCACCCCCCCCCCCCCTAGCCAGAGAAAATTATATTATGTAAGATAGAAAACTAAAATAAAATTTTTATATGCACTTTCTATATATTTTTTATTATTTTTTTATTTTATTTATTTATTGTCAACACAAGCATTATAGCCCAATTAGTGAGTCGACATTTAAAATGCTCATCTACAGACATTTTTATTACAATACTTCTAAATATTTTGGAAGACGAATACATATCACATATATCCAATTCGATGGAAGTTCTACATATTTCACTGTAGGTAGTATAGCTGTGGACAAATGTATTGTCGCATGTCGTTAAACATTATTTTCAAAATTCGCAAAGGTGTCCCTCCCGTGTATAGTATCTATTAGCGAAAATTAACTTTAGGTTACAGAAATACGTCTTGTGAGAATGTTCTCCTTGTGTTACAGAAATATCACTCTGTATTGGGCTTAGCATTGTTTGTTGGCGAAAAATAATTGTTTAGCAAATATCACCCTCGTTTAGCGACATACCGGGATAATATTTTCCTCACGTGTGCGTCATGTGATTGTGCATGTCTGTAAGTCAAGAAATTTATACGACGTATCAAAATACTTATTATTTTAATAAGAAAATTCAGTTATAGAGATGCGACAATACATTTGTCCATAGCTGTACATATTATCCAGGTTGGTGACTTCGTCATTATATTGTCCTTACCTTTTTGTAGTGGAAGAGACCAGCCCAGTGTTGTCTTCGCGAGTTTATAATGACGGGACATGAAACTGTAGCAATGTAAAATCTGTACAGCTTAAGCCTTTTCAAGTTATTTTTCTTTGGTTTAATGAACATTACCATAGTACATTTTCTCTAATGTTGAAACGTTGTTAAATTTTCTTCCAATTTTTATTACAAATCCTAGAATTTTAAAAGCTTCATTTGTAATATTTGTTATGTGGCTGTTAAACGTTAATTTCATATCAAACGTGACACCAAGATTTTTAACTACGTCGGTCCTACTTATGAATTTAACAATTAAACCTATAAATCGTTTTATTTCTACTGAATGATAAAACTTCGTATTGCCTGAAACTTGATTGATAGCGCACCAAACCTTAAGTTTCCTAAACTATGTTGTAGTTTTATGGCATCTTCCATGGAATTAATTTTAGCATATATTTGAGGTCATCCGCACATAGCACTTTTTCATTATCCGGTATGAATTCCGGTAGATCATTAATGAACAAGAGGAATAACAACGGTAAAAAAAATTCGAGCTTTGCCGGACTCCTGACAGTGCTGTATATTCATCGGATTTGTGTTCCTTAAATAGAACAGACTGTCTGCGATTAGTTAGATAAGACCACATGAACCTAATAAGGATGGAGAGAAGTAATAGTGATTTAATTTACCTAGTAATATATTGCGATTAGCTTTGTCAAACGCCTTTTCCAATTCAATATAAATCGCATCGACTTGCTTTCCTTCGTCCAACGGGTTTTCAATAACTGCAAGGTTCTGCTGTTACAACTGCAAGGTTCGTTACCTTGGATTTTTGTGATGCAATGCCATGTTGTTTAGTTGTGATTACTGGTTTTACATGATTAATAATTCGTTGATATACAATTTGTTAAGATACTTTTGCAAAGACTGGTAAGATTGCTTTAGACCTGTTGTTGGTAATTTCTCGCCTGTCGTTTGTTTTAGGTATAGGACAAACTAAAGCAGATTTTCAATTGTGCCGGAATATACATGTTCTTAGTGGCACGTTGCACGCAATCAATAGGGAACATTTAAATTTACCAATACATCCTTTCACTATATAGGAAGAAAATACAAGGATTTGCCGTCAGATCTAACTGTCGTTTTGGATTTTAGTTTCTTGATAACCTTTTCTATTTCATGCAAAATCCGCTTGTCTTGACCAAACCATTAAGAAATAAAAGTTACAATTTCTACTGTAAGTTGGTCACATACAACGCTCCTTCAACACATCATTTCAGAATTTTTTCATGAGGGAGCATCTGAGATATTTAAGCCTGATATCCGGCAGTTTTTGCGAAGGACCATGTTTAAACCCCGTAGAAAAAAAGTGTGATTTAGGGCAAGAAACATGGTTGGGAGGTTTAATTATTACAAAATTTTGCAGAATTTTATTCAATTCCTTCATCTGAAAAACTTGGTTTAAAAATGAATTTTATACAATTCATAACTCATTTTTCAGCCTAATTTTTGAAATAAAGAAATTAATTTTCAGATAATGTGATTCCACATCTTCGAAGTAAACTTTAAGAGCTACACAATAGCTTTTAATTCAGCTCTAGTTCTTCTAGCGTTTTAGGTATTCAGGTTTCCGTTCATATCTACGGGAGTAATAAACGCCTCCCGCCATGTTGGAAGATATAAGGCATAACATATCAGTCAAAAGTGGTTCTGACATTTTCAGGTATGTAGGAACCCACATACGATTTTTTTTTTCTAAAATGGTGATTTAACATTTTTTTCTAAAATTTTATAATTTGTCTTGGAATAACCAATTACGTATGGTTCAATTTCTGGCGTAGAGTGTGAAAAGAAATACTAATAACATTTCATTCTAATAATAATATTCATAAATAAGAGAAGCAGTACTAACAAAGTGAATTGTTATATTTCTTATACACGTATAAAATACACAATGTAGATTTAAACCTAGAAAAAGGATCCACACACAGGCTTGTTCTGTTTCGAAAACAACTGCGCAGACAGAAATGAATTTCATTCCTTACGCAACCAGTAAGTTTGTTTTACTATTACTAACCTAAACTAATTTAATCTTTCTTATGTAAAATCACTTTGATTTTTGATCACGTTAATTTGATATTTGAGTTTGTAGAGTTACAAATTTGGGATGAGTAATGTTCGTATGCGCTTTTGTTTGAACATTAGAGCCATTTGCAAATCTGTAACTCCCTTCAAAATCAAATATCGAAGTTGTATTTCCTACCTTAGATTTTCCTGACATAACGTGTGTAAAAGTTAAGATTTGTATCTGGTCTCCCACCAGAGATAAGGGTCTCCAACGCTCATACCCAAGAGCGCACGAGCTTATTCATTCCCAATTTGCAAATTTGTAATTTCTTCAAACTCAAATGTCAAAGTTGAAATTTCTACTGACATATTTGCAAATTCTTTTACTGTTAAAACTAAAGCGCATACGAGCATTATTCATCCCCAATTTGCAAATTTGTAACTCTCTAGAAAATCAAATAATATCAAAGTTGAAATTTCTGACAAATATATAACGTGTGAAAAAATTAGATGTTTATATTTTGACCCGCCAGAGATAATGGGCCTTCAATATGCATAAAGTACGAATTTTTAATGAACCCCGGCGTGAATCGAGGCAATAAGGCGAGGGCGCTAACCTCTCGTCCACTCAGAGGTAAATTTTGCGCTGAGTTAAAATATCTAGTTTCCAGACAACCAGTTTTAAATTAATTCAATTTATAATTTGAAGTTGTAAATAGTGTTAATTGCTCAAGTGGGATTATGAAGATGCCATAATGCTTTTTCAAGTCATTTGTCAATATCTGCAGTCATCGATGGCTTCACAAGGAAAATTTAGCTGAAGCCTTTCCTTAGCTGAAGTTGAGTGAAAAAGATTCTTGATTTTCCTTCGAAACTAGCGTCGTTCTTGAAAATGGACTTTGCTTAAATTGTAGCACCACCGCTTCACCACTGAGTATGGCCACTAGTTTAGTCTTATAGCGAAATTTCCTATTTAGAATATTTAAATTTAGAAAGAGTAACAACATGAAAAATAAAGTATTTGGAGGACTGTGAGCAAATTTGGTTATTAACTTTTATTCTCGTATTAAGATAGAAATTTAACTATCCGAAAGTTCTTATATCAGATTAACCCAGGATGAATAACGTGGGATGTACGGGCAGCCCCACGAAAATTTCGTTTTGGAATAAATTTAGTTTGGTACATGGTTTGGTAGGCCTCCTTAAATTTTCCTACTCTAATAATGTGTTTATGTTAAAATTTTCATTGAATATCATTCATAAATTATAGCAACACATTCTGTGAATTAAAATTCATAAATTTTAATCTATTTCGTCATAGTTTCTTCGGGCAACAAATGCACCCCCACGTTACTCAGAGTGGTATAAAATGTAAACGTTACTCATTAAGGATTAAGAAAATGTTAATGGCTTCGTTAGACAGGTTGCTCTCTCAACACTATGACGTAAGTAATGTTTTAAGACACCAACGCGTGTGTAAGTACTAAGAAATTAGTTCAAGATTATTTCCTAATTCTTTTGGAAGATTTTATTTTGATCTCAAATTTTCATGAACAGTATATGAACATGCTTTAATCAAGTTGTGTAATTTTCTAACCATTGTGTAAATATCGAAAAAGTATTTCCTCTTTGAATTTCTGAAACCAATTTAGAAGCTATTGTTTTTAATTATAAATTCAGAGGAAATAGGGAACTATACGGGAAATACGTTTCTGAAGTCAGTTTTGCCATAAATGTATTATTGTGAGAGATAATGATATGTGACATTAGTTTGGGCTAATGATACAAAACACGAATTTTGTTTTCAAATGACAAAAAGAAAAAAAACTAAATGCATACAAATTGTTCCTTATTACACTGGCATAATGCATTTCGATTTAATTTGCTTTGTTAATTTGAAAACAAAATGGGTGTTTTCACAGGCTCCTGTAACAATAGCCCAAATTAATGTCACATACCATTAACTCTCACAATAATACATTTATGGCAGAAACGCATTTCCCGTAAAATTCTAGCTCAGAATGAAATGTTACACGATCTCCTTCCCATTTAAGAAAACCAATCAAGATTCAATATCGTGTAATTCAAGATGGTGGCCCATAGGTAGCGCCTTCCACCCAGTATCAATTACTGTGTATTTGCTTTTCATATCTTTCATTTTAAAAATATATGGGTATTTTCACGCTTTTTTTTTCACTCTCCAGAAACAAAAATCTGACTGTTATACGAGTATCATCGATATCTCCCAAAGCAAGATGTTGAAGGCATATGGACACTTCTCTAGAATATACGAAACCAGTAACACACGATTATATTTCATTAAAACTTGGAAAACATTTACAAATGGGCAAACACATAGTCGCTTGAAGCATTTGACGCGAATTTGTTGACCAATGTCCATATGTAGCCTCTTCATTCGTTCTCATATAAACTTGTCTGTAGTACAGTGCTTATGGTCGCGGACTTCAGAGCGATACTGAAGAGACAAGCAGCTTGAAGTTCTGCTGCAGGTCAATTTGAGATTTTTTCACTTTCGCTAAGTGAATGCTGGTAGGGTACCTAAACTAAAGCTCTGATTGCTATATTACCTATTCTGGCCCAGAAAAGTGCTCTCCGAGAGACATCCCTCACACAATGGTAAGCGACAGTCCTAGACTATAGCTTCTTAACTATCCCACACAAAAAGTCTTGAGTTGATGCTGTCCCAGGTAAATGTCCAGTGAGCATTAACCATACTATTGGCATGTATACTGGTGTAAAACACTCAAGTCATTCTTTAAAGAGTTTGCACGTTGGGGAATCAACTTTATCGTAGACCTGATACCCAATTTTCAACAGTATGTTACATTAATCACACACACGTAAGAAAGGTCATTCATACCAGAATGCTACGAAACCTCATCATTAAAGACAAGGTATTCAACTACTATCCCATTAGGTCAATACTGAACCATTTACTGACCCATTGTCGCAAGAGTGAAGCTACCACTTTCTGGCGGGCCATTTCTTTCGCTTTTAAGCGGAGACAAGGACGATTCTGATTTACTCTTTGCTTTGCTGGTCTATAGCTATATGCGTAAAAATACCAAACGAAAAACTGTTGAAATATAAATATTTAAATAAACAATTATTTGTAAATTTTGTAAAATTAATTACTTTAGATATTTCCTTAATTTAAGCTACAAATTAGATCTTTGTAATTTTAAGTAACTACTCATTTTAGGTCTTAAAACTACTGGGAAAGTAATAAGATTCGAGAGTATCTTTAGTTAAAACAAGCAATACTTGTTGTTGCCCAGCATTTGCATTGTAATATTTATTCTAAACTTGCCCAGACTTCGTCGTGGGATGTGTTCAACAGAACATTCAAAGTTAATAAATATTCTGTTTATCGTAGGCGTACTTCGAAGTTGAAGTAAGGAGACAAAGCGCTCTCAGATGTAGTAACGAAGCAGAATGGTTTTGAGGTTAGAATTCGTTGTTTCGGAGAGAGAGAGAGAGAAAAAAAACTGGAAAAGACATTTTATTTAAACAGAATATTGTAATGAGAATGTCGGTTGTGTTTGTGGTGAACCAAATACGAGGAACAAAATGGGAAACAGGTCCTCTTAGTATTGATTTTCTATACGAGGCTTTACATATGAAAACAAAGAGAGGTTCAACTACGATGGTAGCCGGACAAACCGACCGTGTTTCATTTAGAAACATTAGTGCCATCCACGGGGATATTCCAAGAAGGAAAGTTTACCCATCAGACCAGTACTAAATTCAGTCGAAATGCCTCAAAAGCACTATACAGGAACATCTGCAGATTTGATTTGTATTTTAAATATTTTTAATTAGTTTTGAACTTGGATTAGAAAATACGTGAGAAGTGTATTTGTAACCAAGAAATACTTTGTCGACTTTTAATAAATATTAACGTGGATTCCTTTCATTGTTAAAGATTACGTTGAATAGGTTTAATTAGTAGATTTTGAATGACATCCAATTCTTCACTTAGTATGTTAAAAGTTATTGAGATCAGTGTCCCTAGTCAGCCAAGACCATTCGAACTCAGACCCGAAGTACCTATATGAAGTCGGGGCTACTAATCTGCAGTAAAAAGATTCTTCGATAGCGCAGCTTATATAAACATATGCTTATTTTTTAAAAAAATCTTCTGCGAGATGGGTCATATTATATTGGCATGTTCGGAACATACACTTCATACACATGAGAAGCAACAAATTAAAACATTTCAAAAGTTTCTTTCTTGCTTTCTTCTTAGCGAAGTCTGCAATGACATATTCGAAGTCAACAGAATTGGGTACCTTATTCTCAAACAACGCAAGATTAGAAATTCGCTCTTGTCCTATTGATAACGAAGACTGTCTTGAGGAGGGGTGTTTTTGAGTCCTTTCTGAGCTTTGCCGCATCGCGTCGAGATCATTTCAGTATTTTACAAAGGTTAGGAGTTCCTTGTTCTCTATAATAGCCAGTTAAAAATTTGAAAATTTTAAATAGTTCAAAATGCTTTTGCTCTCATTTCTTCAATTATATCTGTAATTAGTTACGGGTTTGCAATAAATGACAATTTAGATTTTTCACTACCCGGGCATCCTCTCGTTACGTTATATTTCCTTTCATCATCAAATTCTTATAATCACATGCTCACCTAGAACTTCGACTCATAGATTGTTTTTTGTATTGTCAGCTTTCCCCTAGCATAGTCCAAGAAGGAAAAAATCGATGATTATGAGGTATCACTCAGTAAGTACATACAGTCCGCGTTTTTGCAAAATAAATAAATAGTGTTTTCCACGTGAGACATCATGTCATCCCATTAATTTATCATTCTGATAATTTATTTTGTAGCACTGCAACATTTCTTGTGGCTAACGTTTTCCTTATTATTCTTGGCAATCTCTACAGGCGACATGTAGAGTACTACTGTCCAACAGGTGATACTACTTCCTCACGACATGCTGCAAAAGGCCTTTTCAAAAATTAAAAGGAACTGGCTCAAAACATTTCTCTGCACTGTTCTGGGCTACGAGGCTTAGGGAGTGTGTAATGCAGGGCGCTTAAACTTCCAATGAATTTCGTTCCTTTATTTTTGCACTTAAGCCTGAATACTCTCTACTCACGTTGTTGACATTTTCGTAGAACTGTGAGTGACAAGCTCATTTTATTTACATATTTTCTGAAAAAGCTGAAAAATTACATGGCTAAGAGTTTCTTCTATCTGGCTGTGTATGAGAAGAAAGCACAAAAGTATTTAATGAACTCTTCCATGCAGGCAATCTAAGCAAAGCAAGGAATACAGATGCTTATCAGAATAATGGAAACACCTGTAGTTGGCAACACGTCAGATGTATGGGTTGGCAGTGGTGTCGTGGTGACCGCAGCGCCGGACTGCTGGTGGTGGTGTGTTAGGTCGGTCTCCATACTACGTCAGGCGTCGTGGAACAGGAGTGTGCAGTGGCTGCAGCAGACGGAGGTAGTGTAAAATGGGAGACCTCTCAGAGTTTCAAAGAGGGCAAATTGTTGGTGCGCGGTTATGTGGAGTGAGTGTGACGGCAGTGGCTAGTGTGTTAGGTGTGTCGCCAGGGACAGTGTCGAAGGTGATGACGGCCTACACAACACACGGGAAAACCACATCGGGGAAGCGGAACAGTGGGCGCAAGAAAAGCATCAGTGACAGGGCACGCCGGGTATTAAAGCGCATTGTCACGCGGAACCGTCGTGCCACTGCGGCGCAAGTGACGGAGGAACTCAATCAGCACCTCCCCCAACCTGTTTCGACAATCACAGTCCACCGCGAATTACATGACATGAACTTACGGGGTCGTGTTGCACGGGCCAAACCTCTCATCAGGGACCAGAACGGTTTAGCACGCCGCAAATGGTGCCGCGACCATGCAACTTGGACCGTTGACGACTGGAAACGTGTGGTATGGTCGGATGAGTCACCATTCACCCTATTCCAAACCACGGACCGTGTTTATGTGTGGAGAACGCCCAAAGAAGCGTATGATCTGCAGTGTCTCCGCCCAACTGTGAAACATGGCGGCGGCACGGTGATGCTGTGGGCCGCAATATCATGGTTTTCATTGGGCCCTGTGGTCACACTTCGCGGACGCATCACTGCCAACGATTATGTCGCAATTTTAGGAGACCACTTGCATCCTATGGTCCGAATGTTGTTCCCGGACAATGACGCCATATTCCAGGATGATAATGCACCCATTCACACAGCTGGAGTTGTTGCAGCGTGGTTTGAGGAACATCGGGATGAAGTTCAACACCTCCCCTGGCCCGCCCAATCCCCAGATCTCAACATAATTGAACATCTGTGGTCCATCTTGGAAACACGACTCCGGCGACGATTTCCACCTCCATCCTCTCTCACAGAACTGGCCGATGCCCTGCACGAGGAATGGTGTAATATTCCACTTGCTACCATTCACGACCTCTATGCCTCCATCCCACGTCGCATCAAGGCTGTTCTGAAGGCGAAAGGTGGCCCGACACCATATTAATCTGGTAAGTTGCACTTTCGTTCAGGTGTTTCCATTATTCTGATAAGCATCTGTAGGTAATATTTTATTGTATTTTAGCTAAGTATGAGTGGTCTTTCAACGAACAGTAAATTCATTTCATTCGAACTTAATATTGTAACCTCTGTCAATGTCAGTTGCATTTGCCCAGACAGTAATGGATTTCAATAGGTACAAAGGTCAGTATAGATACGTTCTATATTTTTATCGCCATAGCTGAATTTTTGTGGTTGACAGCGCTATTTTCGGGAAGCCTCCTACATA
The DNA here is from genome assembly GCA_022664845.1 of Lepisma saccharinum. Taxonomy (NCBI): domain Eukaryota; kingdom Metazoa; phylum Arthropoda; class Insecta; order Zygentoma; family Lepismatidae; genus Lepisma; species Lepisma saccharinum. Next base: position 37,620 of record JAGDQP010008084.1, on the reverse strand, counting down.
AACTTGGACCTGTTCGTATATAATGTTTGATCAATCTCATATGCCAGCACAAGGCGAGCATAATGTTTAAATAGACGTAAATAGCGAATTTACTTTGAACTACAGTAGTTCAGCGCAATCAGTAATTATTCAATATATTTTTAACGAGAGGGAGGATGAGTTATATATTTTATATTCCAGTATGCAGTTTAGTAATATTCCAGAGTAGAAACCTGAGTATGATAGTCTGTAATTATTTTCTTAGTCGTAATATTTATCTAACTCTTTGTAGTAATAGTTCTTTGGCTGTTTCGCTCCACAATCAAGCTTAAATTAATCTTTATATAAGTTACCGGCTAGCTTTGACGTATAAACCATTACGTTATATTACTAGATGTGGACTTATTCTTTAAGTTGTCAAGCATTCAGTAGATGCTAAGGTGCCCCTGAATATCAGGATTTTTTCTGTGCTGAGCGGGACGATACTTGGTGTTTAACATCACTGGCCCGGAGTGTTGCACCCGAACAGTGCCGCGAAAGCGAAATATTAAATGAAAAGAAGGGCATTGTGATTTGGTCAAGAATTTAATCTGTAAATTCCATTGATCGTTTATTTGGTCCCAGCTTCGTACAGTCTACAGCTAAGACAGCTCGAATACATTGTACACGAACATATTTCAACTCACTAACCATAAAAGTTCTTTCTGACCTATTTTTATGAAACCACCATTAGTACAATAATATAAACATTCTAAATTTATAAAAGAATAACAAAACAACAGTTAATAAAACTTTGGCAATATCTTTTCTTGCTGTCAACAATCATGCCATCTTTTTTATGATCGTGAACTTTTAACGTAACTAAATGCTTGTAGAGAGATATTATACATCAATACGCATTGTTACTTTACACCTTTCACGCCATTTGATATCCTAATTAAATAGAATAACTGCAAATGCTCGTTATTACAATATGTAATACCCACTAAATATATGCTCCTCTCTCGGAATTAAAAAAGATGAGTTATATTTTTGAAGTTTTTTTATACAAGATAATTAATTATTTTTGTTTTTCAATTTTAATTTAATTTTTTTAAATAGTAATAACAAGAATAAAATAACGAAATAATAACGTTATAACATATATATAACATTATATGTCACTTGAACAAAGTCGTAGATATTAATCTCCTTTTTTCTTCGTTGATTTGGGAGAAAAAATAAGATTATATCCTATCCTGGTTGGAAGCCGGATGGAAAGAGGTCGTTGGTAAGACCGAGGTATCGTTGGGAGGAAAATATTAGAAGGGATCTTCGAGAAGTATGTTTTCGTGATGAAAACTGGCTTGGTGTTGCCCAGGATAGAACCCAATGGCGAACGTTTGTTACTGCGGCGATCAACTTGCAAGTTCCGTAAGCCATAGAGTTAGTTGATTTGTTTATTACTGCATTATCTTTATCAATTCATTTAAATGTTTAGATATTCTTGTCATCATTTTTAGAACTCATCAATATAATTTCAGAGTATTTGTATTCATATAATTCATTGTTTCTATGTCATTAGAATATATCATCTTTTTTAATCATTTTTCCATTATAAATCATAACTACATAATAATTGAACAATATTGCTAAGTACTGTTTCCACTGATTATATTTCTTCATCAAATATTCGCATCCATGATGATTCACTTCATATATTCTTGTTATAATCTATAGAATAGCTTCCTTTTTTGTTCCATCCTTGTTAAGTGTTACACCATAGTTTTCCTGTGACCTTTGCCTGATTGTCGTGTATTGCCTTCCTCGTCCAGATTCTTTACATATATTGGTCTTCTTTTCAATTTATATGTGCTGTTTTGACTTCTATGCAGGTCATATTTATTGATAATTGGCTTAACGATCAATTTTCTAAAAAATAGTTTTGTTTTCTTTTTTCGATTTTTTATTAAGTTTTATTGGTTCTGAATAATTATTAGCTTGAAGTTCGTAAAATATTCATAACATGAACTGAACACTATTTTCACAAATCACAAGTGTAGAAAACAAGTTCCTCCTCTGAAAGTCCGGAACACGGTTCATGAACCTATACTTTGCACATGATGCATTGTACCGTGTCTTTCTCCACAATTTCTTCACATATTTAACAAAAACATTCACTGTCAGTTTTGGCTTGGTTATTAAGCTGTTCACAAACTTTGTTTGTTAGCTGTAGAGCTCATTCACTTTATCCTCAGTAAATTGTCTTTTGTACCGTTGCCTGTCTGTGCTGATGTTGATGGCTCACTGTGTACAAACTCGAATCTTCGCAGCTTTTTGCCTGTTGCTCAGCTCTCTTCTTCTGCATTACCTCTATCTTTTTGAAGGGGCTGGAAGTTAATCGTTTTGCCCTTTGGGGTCCTTGTCATCTGCTCCTAGTTTTGTATTGACCTGTCTTCAACATCGGCAAAGGGCTTATTGTACACACTTTCTTATTAAGACTCCTGCGGAGAAAGTTTGTTTCCTGTCCTAGACTCTTGGATTATCTCTGTGGGGTCCTTCAGCTGATTTTTCAGCAAGATCATTTTTCTGACTCGGGTCGTCGACAGTGATCCGGAATTTTTTCTATTCAACAATCACATAGGCCTACCATTTTGACCAGTTCGATTACGTTTTAGGATTTTCATGAAGCAGACTTTAAAGGAAAAAAAAAATGTTTGTTTGATGAAAGGATAAACCAATTCACAGATATGATACTTTCTGTAAAGGTAAACGCAAATACAAATTTTGGCGTGTCCCAATACAAAGTGTCCGCCATTAATTAATCAGTGAGGATAAAAATAAAAGAATACCCGTTTTGAACGATTCACATAT
>JAGDQP010008084.1:0-34688 GCA_022664845.1 Lepisma saccharinum | reverse complement strand
GCGAGCGGTCCCGGGTTCGATTCCCGATGGGGGCTCAAATATTTCGGTGTTGACCCAGCATCGTGAGGACAATTGGGGAGCTGCTGTGAATAAAAGACAGTGGCGATCACAGTGAGAGCTTCGGCTCTCCTCTCCCAACCCGTCTGGTCAGCGTGGGAGCAGTAGACCAACTCCTCCCTTCGGGGAGAGGCCTCATCCACTAGTGGATTGAATATGGCTGTGATTAATAATAATAATATATATATATATATATATATATATATTGAAATAGGTCAAGCAACCATGCTGGACGATTTCAGATGGACTAATTGACCCAATGGCTACTTAAACTTTTACCCTTATTTCCTGGAACTGTTTACTCGCGATGAAAAATAAAATCAACTTTCTCTGGGGGCTGAGCATATGTTATTTCTAATGACGTTGATTTAAAAATGATTGTAGGTGGCTCTTTTTAACAAAAACTTCTTGGAAATATTCCAGTTTAACGTTTTTATCAAAATTTTGAAATTGAAAGTAAATTATAAAGTGAAATCATAAAGTAAAGAGACAAGCTAAAATCCTGAAATCGTATATTTGAGAGCAAGGCTATGTTACAAACTAATAAACGAAATTTTAGAGGATTACCTTCATTATTACATGAGCCATATAAGGCTAAACTTTAATTATTATTTTTCCCAAGTTCATTTTTTTCGCCCTTTTTGCGGCACTTTACATACACCACTGATTAAAAATAAAAATCCTCGTTAGTTTCACTGATCGTGACTAGGCAGCAATAAGTTGTATACAATCCCTAAGTTTAATTTGTTTTGCTTAAATAAACGTATAATTATTTTGACTCGAAGTTGCGACAATTTAAAACTGATACTACACTTCTTTCCAGTGTGGCATCAAACAAAGAACTTTATCTCCACAAGTATTCCACTGGCGAATGTTAAACTTTACCGAAGTTAGTTTGAGTTATGTAAGATTAAGCACACAAATTTAATGAAAATCGGTGATGGTGAGGTGGAGCACTTTTCTAAAATTAGAGTACTTGATATGAAATGACCCACTAACCACTGTCATTTTTTGCTTTCTTTTAAGAGTTCGTGTGAGATCTCTGAATCTCAATTTTGATCATGTACGTTGCCTCTGCATGAGCCGCCTTCTCACCCGTAAACACTACTTTTGTATGATACTAATGAACTTGCAGGACTGACGTGGTTTGCAGAGCGTGAAACTTCGTGAATTTGAAATGCAGGAAGTACTTCTGTTGAATACATGGATGACTGTAATGACGTCAATATACAAATGCGCACGTTCAAAAACCTTATCTATATATAGATTAATGTTACATCTTGTGAACACGTTTGTGTAGTTATCCTGATCTGGAAATAGACTGAAGCGCGAATAATTCCTTCAGCCATCCGCCAGACGAAGGTCACTTGCAATGGCTGTTTTCCTCCCTGCGTTCTCCTGACACTCGACTTCTAAACTTTTTCAACATTAATTTACACTCCCTATACCCATTCTTCTAGTTGTGTATAGTTATCATGTCATTCTTCTCGTACACATTTTGTTTACCATAAATACTTATAAACTATGGCTGTCATTTTTTTCTTCGAATCTCAGTATCAGGGTTTCCGCCACGATCTTCAGTTTGGGGGGTGTAAAGTCAAAATTGGGAGGGTGTAAGTGAAGTTTTGTACGGTTTCTTTCGATTTTTTACAGCAAAAATTTTAAAGTTGGGGGATGTTGTCGAGACATTGGGGGGGGGGGTAAATACTCCCCACAGGGGGTGTCTGGCGGAATCACTGTTCAGTACACAATGAAGAAAGTGACGGATTAGCTCTGTAAAATTCATTTCTCGGTTGGTTACGGAAACTTGAATTCTATCTCCTCCTTACACCCACCATTTAGCTTTTTCTTAGATTACCAAAACTCAGAGGCGGTGTCTGTATACCGGTATTTGTATGTCTATGCAAACTACTACCTTCTAATACTTTAATATTTTAAAAATATATTGAAAATAATTTTCCTTCTTCTTGTCACTGTTCTTTAAATCATAGTGCGCTCACTTAATCATTAAACCCAAAATAGCTGAGAGAGCAGAGATCTCCTTTTTGTAACTACCTTTCTTCCAGTTTGCCGCATGCTACTGATGGGTATGGAAGTCCTGGAGTAACGCATCTTGCCTCTGAAACCAGTCTCGGACTGGCCAGGGCTGGAGGGCCGGAACCCCGGGCGAGGCCCCACCCTCAACTTCGTTTTTTTTTTTAAATATGAATTTTTAATCCTTATGTAAGTATCTACAACATTTAACAAAAAGAACCACTAAATTCGGGCCTACATCAGATGAACATCACTGAGTATTCCCACAGACATAAGTAGATCTTACTACGTCCAGAAGGCCCCCAATACCTTACGGGCTCCTTCCTGAAGGTTACTGCGATGTTCAACAGAAATAGCATTTAGAAAACATGGCACATTCGTCTTTTTTCGTTCAATTATGATGATCATTATAGCCTGAATTTACAACAGAGCAAACAGAAGGGGGCCCCTTTTCTACATTACAGTAATTGAATTTATGTTAACAGTAGGGGTAGGATAATTTTCATGTGCAGGTGCATTATGTTCGAAATAAATTAGCATTTTTCTGTACGCATACCAACACCGAGAATATAATGTATTACTTTTCTTCTTGTTTTTCTTTTCTTTATCTTTTCTTTGCCTTTTTCTTCAATTTTTTTCTGTTTTTTATGAAATGTAGTAACTAGCCCATTGTCACTTCAACAATCAACTAAGCAACACGTGCAAGTTTCTTATCTCTTGTATGTCTATTTTCCCCTCCCCTCCAGTCTACCTTGCGCGGTGCAAATAGCAACCGCTTCGTAATTTTCAATCAGACACTTTTCAGAAGAACAATGGTGAGTTAACAATTACTGATTGCTTGCTGCCAGTGTGTGAAGTGTCGTGAACGTGAAGAGTGTCATGAAGCGGTCGTATAAGAGTGGTTCCCAGAAAAGAAGGGACGCTGAAAAGAAAAAAATGAAATTGTGTGCCTCGGATCCGAAACAAATGAAGTTGTCATTTCCAAATTCCACTGCCCAAGAACATAAAGATCCACATGTGTCAGCGACATATACCGAAGGTATACAACAACAGATAAAATATTTTTATATACAGCAAACTCCCGATTATCCGTGTGCGTATTATCCTGTTTGCTGATTATCAGTTCCGAGTTCGGTGTATTTTTAAAATAGAAAAAATATTTAGTTTTGAAGTATTCTCTTATAATAAGAACATTTTTTTTCTTTTAATGGGTTTTCAAGGGTTATTTTGTCGGAGTCGCTGAGATGAATATTGACACTTTTAATGTTTAAGTTTCCCCACCACCTGGAAGTGGGAGAGGGTGACAAAAATAATCGTAAAGGACCAATATTAATGCCGAATCCACAGTTAACTTTATGGGGTCGCTGAGATGAATAGTGATACTTTGTATACAATTGACGTTCATCCTCCACTCCCTGGGGCGGGGAGGGAGGGGTGGGAACAAAACCAATTTAGGGTAAGCACCCACTAACTTGTAGTATAATTGTTACAAGATACATCACAGATCCCATTCATCAAAACGGGAGCAGGAACTGTTCCCGGAACAGGAACTTTGTAAATAATTCCGATTCTTTTTTCGATTTTTCTTCCTCTTTTTCAAGTCATCCGTATCAGATGCCGTTGCGACACATTGTCATTGGTTACTAATCGTTATTGCTATCTTGTTGGGCTAGACACTTTCAGCTTTTGAGCCAGTCAAAGTGACAATATTAATCTGTGATTCCAAAAACTATGGATTTGATACTAATATTGGTAGTTTTCGATTATTAAAATTGAAAATTGACACCCCATTCCCCATGTTTTTCTTATGGGGACTTTCCACCGCATATCTCAGCCCAGGGGTGATCTAAAGACCTGGAACCGGCTATTTGGAGCATGTCTCCGACAGCTTTAAAACATGTTAAAATTCATGATCATATCTATAGTCAGCACGTTAGGGTGGATGTCCCAAATATCGTACCTGTTCCTAATATCGCCTATGTGTGTTTCCAAGCTACTACTGTATTTGCACTATCTATGGGTTTATGTGGTTATCGTAAAGGTCTGGGGCTTTGTGAAACGTAGCTTTAGCGGGGAGCTTCTTTTCAGTTATAGAAAATACAATATGGCATCATGTTTCATGAGGTTGTGAAGAACACTGTTTGGTCTCCACTCCAGGGAATGATCAAGTAAATGTTTCCAAATCATAATTTCGAGTAGATCATTTGAAAGTGCATTAAATTAGGATTCTAAAGGTGTTATTGATTTCGGAATAAAGCTGTGTTTATTAATGAGTGTTCCTTATATATTTCTTATTTCGTATTCTAAATGTTTTCATTAAAAATATTTCGTTTTTAAACATAATTAATTGCATATGTGATCAGGAAAATTCTAATTGATATGGGAAAACCATTGTTTTTTTGTTTTTTTTTTGTATCCTGAACAAAAAAAAGGTGTTTTTGGAATAATGTATTTCTGTCTTCGGTTATTTATTTTGCTACTACAACTAAACGCTAAATTTGTCGAACTAAAATAGTTATTGTCTATATTGTCTTCCGTCATTCGAAAGTAGTATAAATTAAATGACTTTGTGGAGAAACAATGAACTATCATGTTAGTTTTTTGTTGACTGACCTCATTACCAACTATTGACCCTATAGTTTGTATTCCATAAACAAAACACGGGACATTTTAACGTTCCGGTAAACGTTTTTGGGACACCGGGACAGAACTCTGAGAAAGGGACGATCCCGTATTTTACGGGATGTATACGACTCCTACCGTGGGGCCCCAAAACTGCTCTTCCAACCGGTGCCCCGGGGGGCCCAGTCCGACACTGCAAGCGGAATTTGAAGATATTTATGGCCTTTAGGCGCTTATGGTACAGGACTTCAGCAACCGGATTTTTCGATCGTTATGCTGCCAATAGGCAAGCAGCACTGGTTCTCGCTTGTCCACGCCTCATAGTGTGGTGAACCATGTTTTCACCTATTACAAAAACTAATTCTCGAGTCTATTGTTTCCCTTTAAATTCACTGAATTGAAACTCATCAGCTTTTAACAATTAAACGATATGGTCTGTCAAGTTGGATTAAGGCTATGTCCAGAATAAAACATTTCTTTAAACTTTAAAAAACTTTAGTTTTATATGGGCCAGTCTAGTAACTTTGGACCTCGGCCGGTCACGATTCGCCCTTTAGCTGTTAAAATCCACACCCATGCCGGGTCTCGAGCTCGGGACCTTCGAGCCAATGGCCTTAAAATATTTCTTCTTTCATGTAATTTTTTCTCTCGAATAATATCCGAAAAATAAGGAAAATAATGCTTGATTCTGTAGTTTTGATTATTACGAAACGAATGAAAACAATGAAGACCTTTTGGAATCGAATCTTCTTATTACTTTTGTTGTAATAGTGCAACGTTAAACGAATAAAAAAAAAAAATGAGCCGACCAAGGTAGTCGTGTGGTCGGAGGCGTTCAGCTAGTGTCTCAAAGATCGTGAGTTTGAATTCCGCCTGGGGCATGTATGTTGGTGGATTTTAACAAGCACTGCATTCACGCAATCGAGACGGGCCGAAATTCAAACGTTACTAAACTGGTCCATATAAAATGAAAAGTTGTTGTGTAATCGAGCAATTTAAGTGTCAGTTTCACATTCTACACAAAACAGAAAATTGAATTTGTTCATGGCCTTTAGGCATCTATGGCTCAGACATGGATCTCCAAATTATGGAAGCATATTCGAGTTTTGATGTAACTAACAACTGAGGCGTATGCGCGAACTAAAATCTATGTGTCATCACAAGGCACATAAATTTTGTCCGCGCATACACCTCAATTTATAAAGAGTGCTAAGTGGCTATATTCTGGTGAGGTCGCCATTGAGCCAAAATCAATCCAATATTTTTTTCTGGCGTACGTGATAATTCCAAGGTGTTTATTAAATCTTAATTTGTTTTCAAACACTACATCTAGATCCATAGTAAATTCAGCCATTATGATTTGTTTATTTCCAATAGAATAGGTACTGAGTGTAAAATAATAATAATAATACCGTGAACTCAGATCACAGCGGGTTTAAATAGTGCTACCAACACTTGATTGAGATTTTTCCGGGGTTTATGATGGGAATGTACCTCCACTTAAGCATTGGCATCGTTACTTCCTCCATTCCTTCCCCGCATAAGTGCACCTCTTTTAGACTTGTAAAGATTTATGTCAGATGTTAATCTAGCCAATAATTCTAAATTAAATAGTATTTATCGGTGCATACAACATTATTTATCTAGCGTCTATTGCACTATTTCATACCGTAATTTTGTTCACGGAGAGGTGTAGTTGATTGTAATTTATTTGTTATAAAACGGACAACAATAGAAAAGCACTATTTGTACATATGTGACACACTTGGAGATACTGACTCTTCCCTGGAGAAACAACATGAAACTTATCTAAAAGACCTCACTACTTAATAATTATGGGATAACATGCTGATATGACAATGAAATAAGAACTGGCGGTTTACTATTTTATTTGATTAAAATGAATTAATTTTTACCTTTGATTTCGTTTCAAGATATTTTATAAATTTTACCTGTTATACTCTTTAACTCTCCTCACTCCAAAATACATAAATTAATAGTAGTAATAGTAACAGTGCGAGAGAAAAAAATAAAGAATACGAATTTATTATGACTGACGTCTAAAACACTATTCCTAATACTACTACTACTGTTCAAGAGATTTACACCTCCTGTTGATTTGGTATCACTGCATTTGAAATTTTATTACGCTTTGATTAGTTAAAAAGTTCGCAACATAAAATTCGAACTTCGGACAATTTCGCGCTAGAACTTGAACTTAATTTTAAGGACTTTAGGCAACTTTGGCTTAGACCGGACGGATGATGACGGGATGATTGGTAGAGTGAAGAAAGTGAGAGGAAACGGGAGAATCCCGACAAAACCCACGCACACGGTATTTGTCCACCACAAAGCCCACATGGCACGAGCGCTCTAACCATGGATCCACCGCGGCCCATTTCCCGCTAGAGAAAATCGTACATTGATTATGGATTCTCCTACGTCTGTAATATACAGTAAGACTCGGGGTATCTGACAATTAGGTGGTCTTAGGTTCAGTGCTGGGCCCGAGACATCGTGATTACAATATACTTCTGTATGTTGTTGTTCTTAATATCATGAGTGAATTTCTGATATCACACTTCCAAAATTTAAAGACGCTTTTTTCGTAATGCTCTTTTCTGATAATTAGTTAAAAAAAGCTATTACCTACACTAGTATTTCAATTACAATAGCCTATTAAACAAACTCCAACAGTAACCTCATTAAATACGCGTATACATTGTTATTTTTATCTTCTATTATCCTCTTGAAGAGTCTCAATTTACGAGACTTGTATCTTTTTCCATTTTGTTATTTGTTGTTTACAGGACACAGCTACACAATATAATGAGAAAAGAAGAGAAAGAAGGAACACCATATTATGTTTCTAAGATGTTTGTTTCTAAAGATCGCAGCAAATTGGTCTTCCACAGGACGAGATGAAATGATTACTGACAGCATCTGAGAGCATCTTCACTGAAGCATCATCAGTCGCTTGGTTGCAAAATCGATAGCTCTCTGGCGGAGAAAATTTCAATTAGATCAACATGAGGAACGTCAAAACTGGGTCAAATCGATGCGGCAAAGAAATTATATACTGTGTTTTTGGATCGCACTGCAAATTGCGGTACGATCACTTGCCTCTTTTCCAATCCCATCTACACTGATTTTTTTTTTTATGATTATGCGAATGGCAACTACTATCTATAATATATATAGATAGGACGTGCTTAAGAATTTTCTTTACATGGAAGAGGAGAAAAGTTATTTTTATGATTTAGAAATGCAAATAATAAATAACTTATAAGCACTAAGGAGGCGAGAGAGATTCAAGTTCCGCTCAGGCCGAGTACCTGACTAAGATTTTAAGTGTTTTCCTGATTCCCATTAGACGAATGCCGCTTCAATAAGAGTGTTTGTTTAAAGTGAAGAAGCCCTTATTTCTGGCAAAGTGGTTTTACTTTTCCAAAGATTTTTATATTAAAAAATACACATATAAATAAATGATTTGGCTAATAGTACTAAATTAATTTGTTTACCGCGTTTAGTACTTTTATTTCATGACACTTACTGAACTTTAGAAATCATGACCAACTTCGTTTAGTCAGGCATACGGAAATATTAAAATGTAATCGAAACCAAGCCTTGTATCCATTCAAAAGCTGAAAAGGCAGTTATACTTAACATAAGAACATTAAAAGCTAATGTGTAACTGTTTCAGAGATACAACACCTCCTTCTTCAGACTCCAACACACCTTTTGTAACGTTTGAAACAGTTACGCATTAGCTTTTAATGTTTTTATGTTAAGTGTAATTGCCTTGTCTGCTTTTATAATAAATTACGAAAAATACTTAGTCAACCGAGTTTGGTTGAGAGATGGATGGATTTTGGTACAGGTATTATTCAGAACAAATTTTACCTTATTCAATACTTATTATGTTTCGGTCTGAACAAAAGTTGCCTAAAGGTCTTAAATTAAATTCAAATTCAAAACTTATTATTATTAACAATAATAATAGTCTGTCGTGAAAGAACTAAACTGTGTTGGAAATGTTTACGGACTCAGTAGTAGCGTACCGTTTAGAAACACTACCGTATTGCTAGTGCAGTAAAGAAAGGGTTGAGAAAGGAACATATTAGTAACAAGCTGAAAATTGATATGGGGATAGGAGAATGTGTCAGCAGCAACATACTAAAAGCACCATAAAATCCCACCGTTGCTTTTTCAGACATTTTCAAAAATGGCCGCAGTGGCAAGGAATTTTTCTAGAATCGTCGAACTTCACGTTCACGCCTCTGCTGGTCACCCTTCTAATTCTCACAGGGACATGGTTCATGCAACGTTGGAAAGCCTGTAAACTAAAGATAGAGACGAAATAACACTTGCGCCATCGTGTTCAATTTGTAAAAGAGGAAGAAGACGAAAACTGAAAAATATGGAAGAGAGATATTTTCAGAAATTGTTTGAAGTTGACAACACTGACAGTTATCGTACGGCGACGAAACTACACCAACGGATGCATCAGGCACTTGTGTGAAAGATACCCAATAATGGCACAGGTCGGGACAATACAAGGCAAGAAAAAATCTATAACCAATTTTACCTTCGGGAGTACGTAAGTGTATACGGCAGAAAAATGACATTCACGTTCTTGGGTCGTGTCAACGTCAAAATTATAACAAAACAACGACTAGTTTTACGTCGTTGGAAAGCTCATGAAACGCAGATTTTAACATTTGTGACCATCATGTCCACTCTGTAGAAGAAGAACAGAAGCTTAAGTGAATTATTTCATAAATTCTTGAAAGTTTTCTACAATATGCTACAAAGAAGGAAATAAAAATTCACGGAGAAACAATAGATATAGTTGATGAGTATAGTTCCTAGGACAGCCGCAAGTCAAAACATCGAATGCCAAGTTGACTGATGAAATAAATAGAAGACGTAAAATGGCGTGGAGTTCGTTCGGAGGACTACACTTTATTTTCAAAAGCAAACTACCAATGTGTCTTAAGCGTAAAGTTTATAATCAATGTGTCTTACCTGTGATGATGTACGGCTGTGATACTTGAACACTGAATGCGTAAACAACTCAAAGATTGAGAGTCACACAAAGAGCAATGGAGAGGTGCATGCTAGGAATAACCAGGAGGGACAGGAAGACAAATGAATGGATTCGCGCACAAACAAAGGTAGAGGATGTAATCAAGAGTGCGAAGAAGATGAAGTGGAGATGGGCCGGTCACATAGCTAGGCGAACAGATGGAAGGTGGACGACAAATGTACTACATTGGATTCCTAGAGAAAAGAAACGACCGAGACGACGTCCAAGTGCAAGTTAGGTAGATGAAATCAAGCGTTTTTCAGGAGCTACATGGATGAGGATAGCAACAGACCGAGATATGTGGAAAGAAAAGGGGGAAGCCTTCATCCAGCAGTGGATAGAAAACGGCTGAATAAGATGATGACGGTGATGATTTTCTTTAAAATATATGTTATACAGTAACAATATGAGTGTTTTCTTACACACTATAAGGTAATGTGGGGCAATGGCACGCAACTGAACTGATGAATTGTGGGCTCAGATTATACAATACGAAAGCAGATATTTGATTATAAATACTTTGCTCCACGTTTAAGCAAATGAAACATACTTTATTTACGTTCATTCAAGCAGGGAAAATCAAAACAATATTTTGTAGTTTATGTAGCTTTATTCATCTTGCGGGGCAAAAGTACGTACCATAAAATGGTTCGATAAAGGAAGAGAGAAGAATAAAACAGGAATTTTAATAAAAGCAAGGAAACACGCTATTTGGTAACAAAGAAATGAATCCGTACAAATGTAATATTTGAAACAACGTCCATGAGTATGTGAAGCGACGTATTTTTGCTAAAGTGTTAAGTATTATAAACATGCATGAAATTTATAGAATAAATATAGTCTTGCGTTGAATCATTAAATAATGTAAGTATTAATACAACATATGACGCTAGAAACTACCTATATAGTTATATATATATATCTTAATATATATTTACGTAATTCCAACATTACTTTCAGCTTCATTCACACAGCGTTTCATTCTGATAATAATAGATCTATCATGAGCGTTGTGAAAGTAAAATCACTTCACGCGGAAAAAAATACTTCTTCACTTGAAACAAACTCTTCTTTGATAGGAGGAAAAGAATCATTAGTGAAATATAGCAGATATCAGTGTTTTACATGGAGCCGCCTTCAATAATTTAGGACAAGGATTTGGTACCGCTACGAGGATTAAAATTTTTGTAAGCATGGGAAGTGATGCGCTCTGAAAGCAGAGGGATTGGAACAGATTAACTGGCAAAGCTCTGATACTCGTACAGAGTTTCTCTTTCGTGAGTTTGGAACGATGGAAAAAAGATCACGAGTTGTCAGAAAATGTATATTCTGTCTTTTATCTATACTACCTCTGAACATTTTATATGTGACTTTGCTCAGCTGAAGAAGAAATGTTATTGATGGAACTGACTAGTTGCTAAAAAGCATACAGGTCTTTTGCTTTATTATTGACGGATTTGATGCTTTTAGATCCCATTTTAACTAAGTTTATTTTACTATACAAGGTTAAGCGACATTTTAAGTAATTTCACGCCTCGCTTTTCCAATGTGCTATTGAAAAGAAAGACAGGGGCTCCGAAGAGTAGAAGGTAACAAATAGTCAATACAGCAATACCGGGAAGTTCATTTCTGTTTAATACTGGGTTTGTTCGATTGAGAAATTCTAAGTGTAATCTTTGCATGTAAGTCCCAATCCATTTCAACGAAAGAAACATAATAATAATAATAGAGACAATTATACTTTGTTATTTAATGTTCAATTCACTGCAGTTTTGTAGATTATGACGTGAGCACACTGCATTTCGAAACATTGCTCATATTGTTATAGTGTTCAACGAAAAAAGGCATTTGACACATATCTAGACTAATCGCCTTGTGAACAAGCCGAATTCAATTTTAAGAACTTGAAGATCTTCACTTTTTGCAATTCTAAGTATTATCGGAGTCAAAAATAAATACCCACCCAGATTTCACGCTCAAGCGTATGAATCCCAAATGCAAACAAAGTTTAATGGGCTGTATAAGCATAGGAGAACGAAAAACTTGCATTGTTCATGTTTGTGAAAAGTTTAGAAACAACGGGGGGGACTAAAGATGATGATTGGCGCTGTTCCTGGAGTAACGTCTATGACCCGAAGGTCTCTCACATAAAGAAAAAGCTAATATTAACCACTTTCGTTTTTTTTTTAATTCGTCGTATTTAAGAACGAAATTTGTAACCCAATTATATTGCCCAAACGAACGTCCATTTTGTTCAATCACTGAAAAAGTCATCAATTCCGCTCCGGAATTAACAAAGAACAATGTTTTCTGTGTGGACAAAATGAGTAGATGTCGTCTTACCATTGCCTTCCATAGGGTGATGATAACATTCTAAGAACGAGATCAACAGTTGAAAGTGGATTACAAATCATTTGTATGCCTACCGAAACCAAATTGGTGATGAGCGAATCCACTAATCTATCTAGACAAAGTATTCTACATATGAGAGTAATTATTAATTAATAATTTGGTAATTAATATTAGAATTTATGTTATCACGGAATTTTGTTATCATAAGCACGGTCTAGTGTAGAACATGGCGTACGTCGGATCATCACTGAGTCTGGGAAGATACAATTTGAATTTATTTAAGGCCTTTATGAACTTGTGGTTCCTTTACAGGCCATAAAATTCCTTCTGCGCATTATATTTATAACAGGAGGGCAAATAGTTATCGTCATTTGCTGGAGACACGATAAAATATTTTATTTCAGTGTCGTAATTTATTAACTCCGCTCTTGACAAATGTAATTAAGAGAAAATTAAGTATCGATGGTGGAAGCAATCCAAGGGAGAATCAAAAATTAGAAACCTCATACCCCTAGACTAAAAACACGAAGCCACAAAACATATTCTGCGATATTAAATAACAACCCCCTCAAACCAAACAACACAGCCTAAAGAAAATAATTATTACTTTTTCCTAATTACATTTGTGGACTCTTTGTCCTGGGATATTCCCTTGTCTGTAAAAGTCCACAATTTAACAAAAGCTCAAACAGGGATAGTTAATGAGGTTACGTAACCGCGAAACTAGTAAAATGGCAGTCTCAGTAGATCTTATTGATCTAAACGAAGCGCTAGGTGCTTCATTAAGCCATAGTTCTAAAACCCAAGACATACTTCAAGCTATTATAGGAAACTGCGCGCCTCTAGTCAGGAATCCGGATCAGTGGGAACACATGGAGAAGTTCGTAATCAGTCTACAGTACAGTCCTGTAATTGTAACTGACCGAATAAAGTCCTTCAAGAGTTGAAAGTTTCTCCACCACGATTTTCAGGTCCTACCAGTTTTTAGAGGAATTGGAAGAATATAGACGTTTGTCTAATATTTCAGAGGAAGATGTTCTTAACAAAGTGCTTCCTATAACTAACAGGACCCGCGAAACAATGGCTGAATTTTCAATCTCATATAGAACAGTATTCTTTGTTCGAACAAATTTCTTCAAGAATTTGAGAATTTTGAGTGCGGAGCTCTGCTAAAGAGACATATCTGAAAAAGTTCAAAGTCCATCCCAGACCCTAGCAACTTTCGTTAGGGATATGTACTACTTATACCATAGACGTCTCCTTCAGAATCACATATTATTAGAGAGGTGATTTCAAAAGTACATCCTAAATTCAAGTAATTCCTTTACGGAAAACAGTTCAACTCTTTTGGGGAACTACAATCTGACGCCGTTAAGTTCCAATCACTCCTCCTAGAGGAACTTCATTACGTTCAACAAGTTGAAAAGCAGTTTCTGGAAAGGAATAATCAATCCTCTAGCGGCTCTCAGTTCAAATTACGAAGTCACCGATTCAGTACCTTTGAAAGTCTCAGCTTTGAATACCTCCGCTTGTAAAAACAAAAGTCAGATAATAGCCAGTACCCCAGGTATACTAACAGACCGTTTTGTAAAGCTTGCAAGCGAAGAGGACATTCTAGGGAACAATGTCACAACAATAGGAAAAGAGGCGATCCCACATTACTGAGTTTGTAAACAATGAATCAAAGTACAGAGACAAATGTATTCATTTATGTGCTACACAAGATTCATGTGACCCCATTACATCTGGTTTCTTTCAAGGACAAAAGGACTTCATATTTCTTGATTGTGGCTCTAGCATATGTATTGTTGATAAATTCACTTCCCAATAATGGATACAGCGCGGGGCTAAAGTAATCAAAGAGGAAAATACATTTAATTTGGCTTCAGGCAACGTAGTTTCATGAGGTCATTTTTCCTGAAGTTAGAATTAGGAATTAGATGATGACACAGAAATTCTATATGTTGGACACACTCAACACGTGCATTTTAGCTGGTAGGCAATTACTCGACGCGTTTGAAATCTCCATTTCAATTTACTCCAGAAAATGGTACTTCTCAAATGATCGTAGCTGGTTACCTTCCCCCTGAATTTGTTAGACAGAGAAAACTCCGGCAGGATTTACAGCCTCTTTCTTACAATAAACCAGTAAATAAGGATGGTCAAAGCTTTTCCCGTTACCATGGAAACAAAAAATCCGTTTTTAAACGAAAATAGGGATGGAAAAGATTCCAGGTTGCAAGAACTGCAAAAACCTGTTTCCACCAGCAGACAAGTGTCTCTATCACCGCCCGCAAGATTGAGCAGGCGGTGGTCGCTATCATCATCTTCTGTCTCCAGCAATCCCACCCTGTCGTCTAAGAAAAAAAGAGCAGGAATAAATAATAAAAATAATAGAAGGCGCTGGAGTAAAAAAGAGAAAGTCAAATCCGTACCTCGAAAACTATCTTGCCGTGCTCCAAACTTTGTCTCATTTGTTTCTTTGGAGAAGGAAGGCAGCAACCATTCAAAACAATTACACAAATTGCCAGCACATGTAAAAAGGAAGAACATGAGACCCAAGAGCCGATAGTCAATTGTTAATTTCATCAATCCACACCACAGATGTTCGTAAATGAAAGTCCCGTTGTTTCTGTCTCCCTCTTTTTTCCACCTTCTATGAAATGGATGCAACAAGAGACTATGAAGAACAGAAACTAAACAGAAGGACGTAACAGAACCTTCAGGGGGACAATTTAAGCTACTGTTTACAAGTATTTTTGAAGAAGAACAAGATCCCGTATTTTTTTTTTTCTCTCCAGACTTCCCTCGTCTGTTGGGCCAAAGTTTTTTATGTTGTTAGGCTGGACATTTCTTTTGATTTGCCCCCAACATGAATGGATGAGGTTTATAGTAAATATTTCAGTGGATGACCCAGATCTGACGTACGAAAATATTGTTTCCCAAACAGTTTTATAAGAGGAACACAGTACAATTTCGGTCAGTTTTATTAAGGGATGGAAAAACTTCTTTTCAGTAGCAATGCCAATTACCTGCGATGTAAACACCAAGAGCGGGGATAAAAACATGTGTTACGAGATAGGTTGACAGTTAACCTTCGAAGATAGGAAAACGTTATTTAAGGAACATTATATCATTCAGAGACAGAATGTACATACACCCTACCAAAAATGCTCAGCCACCCTTCCTTCCTGAATTCTTTTCTAGTCCTTTTCTACCAAATTAGAGAAAACAATTTTTTAGAGAACGCCTTTTTTGCAGGAAGATGACCGACGATTTGTCTATTTACGTTTCATACCGGAAGAACTTTTAGTCCCGGATCCTGAAGCCTTACCCAGCACCTCGAGTGCCTTTAATGCTGTTCTACCAGAGCGGAACCCCATTCCGGAACCATGCTCAATACCAGGTCCATCCAGCGCCAATGTACTCGACATTCTGCCAGATAATCCAGCTCCAGAACATCCAGTCCCGGAGCCAGAAGCTATGTTCAGCACTCCCAGTCTTGCTGAAATCAAAGTACCAGAGTGCAATCCCATTCCGCTCATTGCCCGGCCCTTCCAACGTCAGTATAGTTGAGGCCCAACCGAAGAATCCACATCCAGCTTATTCATTACGTCCTTGGACGGTGGTTTTTGTGGAAAAGGATAAAACCACCAACCGGAAAGCCGTTCCCGGAAGCTTTACCACTTCTCAGAACGAGCTTGGAAGAAGACGAGGACGTACTTTTTCTAGAATGTAACCCTATTGACACTCCGTTACAGGCACTGACATCAACGCCTGATAGAGTGTACGAAAAGTTTCCAACAGTAAAGGTTAAATTTTTGAACGAGTATCCTCAGCTTCAGTTAGTGGTTTCATTTCTTCAAGTTTCGAACTCTTAAAGTGTGTTCATCACCTCCAGTGTAAGGAACATTATTATGGAACTCTCATCCCTCTTATCATGAACTGTGTGCAGTGCTGTGTGTTTTGTTTTGGAACTACTTCCCTATAAGAACAGAGTGACATGCGTTAGGACTATACTACCCCGGAAATGAACAAGTGAAAAGATAATTGGTCATTACAGTTTTAACGAAATTTTAATTTTAGTGTGTTTATAAATACTTACTTTTTTATTTTCTAATTTTCAGTTTTTAATCCTTGAATTTCCGAACGATGACATTTGAATTATCTTGTGTGTCATATCATAAGTGTACCCATTTATCTTTTAAAAATACTATGGACAGTTTTCATACTGCGTGTGCTGCATTTTTCTTTTTTTTTACCACGAGTAAATGTAACCCTTCCGTTTACTCCGATATTTAATCAAGTGTGTGTGTGTATGTGTTAATCAAAATATTATTGTGTTTTTTAATTACATTTTTCAGCTGATATAGAAAGGTATGTAAATAAGTTGCCAGCACGTAATTTTTAACCATTTATATATTGTTTATTAGAATAGCCCCATATTATGTTAAAGTAATTTTCGTACATGTATTATTATTCTAAGTATTTCTTTCTTGCATTCAGACACTCGTTTTTTATATATAGAATCTTAGCCGGCTTCTGATAGTACAGCAAAAGCTTTCCATTCACTTCCCTTTCTGTTTTCTTCCCAACAACGAGGAAGAAATCACGAACACCTATTCTCGAAGATCTCTTCTAATATTGTCCTCCCAACGACGTCTCGGTCTTTCCAATGGTTTCCTTCCATCCGGCCTTCGAACCAGGATAGAATATAATCTTCGTTTTCCCCCATCCGAGCTACATGACCTGTCCATCTTAGTCGTCGCGATTTCATTATTTTTACAACATCTGGTAAATCGTACAGTGCGTGGAATTCTTCATTATGCATTCTCCTCCACTCTCCAGTCATCTCGTCCGGTTTCGGTCCGTATATCTTTATCAAAACCTTATTTTCAAATACACA
Organism: Lepisma saccharinum; assembly: GCA_022664845.1. Classification (NCBI taxonomy): domain Eukaryota; kingdom Metazoa; phylum Arthropoda; class Insecta; order Zygentoma; family Lepismatidae; genus Lepisma; species Lepisma saccharinum. The sequence continues at coordinate 17,628 of JAGDQP010008084.1, read as the reverse complement.
TAATTTATGTTCATCTGCTAGGGTCGTACTCTAGCAATCGTAAAGTATTACCGGCAGAATAACCGTTCTGTATATTGTGTATAATATAATATTCTGTATAATACCTTTAATTACCTTGATAAAATGGTAGGTAATGGTATTTAAATTTCTACCTTCGATAACCTTATAACATTTCATTGCTTCTTCCTGTTTCTGAAAGTCTTCAGGAATAAAGTTCTCTTTCAAAGCGGTATTTATGCTTAGTTCTTCAGATCGCTAAGAGATGGCTTTCAAGGGGACGGAAGCTGACTGGAGTATATCTCAGTGTCAAACAGTCGTGTCGGGCGATGGAATTAAGCACACTCAGATGATAGTGGAATTAACAATGAAACAAAATTCAAGTAGATTTCAAATTTAGCAAGCTTTCTCGCATAGTTGGTTACGCCAGAAAGTTTGACTTCGACTGGAACCAGGAAAGTCATTACTGTTAATCCAACAAGTTTATTTAAAGCTTCTATATCTCCACTCTTCAGTCATCTCGTCCCGTATATCTTTCTCAAAACCCTGTAGCTCGGATGGGGAAAAAACGAAGATTATATTCTATCCTGGTTGGAAGGCCGGATGGAAGGAGGCCATTGGGAAGACCGAGACGTCGTTGGGAGGACAATATTAGAAGAAATCTTCGAGAAGTAGGTGTTCGTGATGAAAACTGGCTTGATATTGCCCAGTATAGAATCCAATGGCGAACGTTTGTTACTGCGGCGATGAACTTGCGAGTTCCATAAGCCATAGAGTTAGTTAGTTAATGATGATTCATTAAGACAACACTGTATACCCCCCCCCCTTGTTGTTTCTAAACTTTTCACAAACATGCACAATGCAAGTTTCTCATTCTCCTTTGCTTATGCAGCCCTTTAAACTTTGGTTGTATTTGGGATGAATACGCTTAAGCGTGAAATCTGGGTGGGTACTCATTTTTGACGCCGATAGTACACTTTGGATTTAATGAAATCCAGGCAAGAAAGTGCAAAGGCGAGAAATAATCTATTCCGATAATCATTAAAAACAGTGAAGGACATCTTTTATCGTAGTTCTTATTAATGTAAGGTATCTACTTAACGATAGTGATTTTCTAAATATATGTAATTGTAGTCATTTATATTTAATTGCTGGACCTTGTACCTTGTGCATAATTGATTAAATAATAAGTTGAGATTAAGCAGCAATCGTTATGAGCATCGATTCACCAATATATATTTGGTTGTAACATTGATCCAGGATCTTTGCCAACATTAAAATTCATGGTAACAAGTGTTAAATATTGTTAAGTTTAATTAGCTATTTTGGACCCCGACGTCGCCCCTGTTACCTGTTGATACGCATATTACGTAATCTATCTCACGAACTGAAGTTAACGCAATATGTTCTCACTACTTTATTATTAAACTCTATCTCATTTGGCGCCGTTTCCAAGTTTTCTTGATGTCTTAGGAAAATAGCTGCTGCGATACTACTTAATTCAACTGCATGTAATCTCAGAGGAACAACGAAAGTCTATAAAGATTTTGGAGAATTCAGGTAGCATGCGTTGACTATTAACATTAATGATAGTGCATGATACATCCACTTGTGTTAGATAGATATTGGCCTCATGTGTTATGACCTAATTGGAGAGTAAATATATTAGTGCCAAAAAAAACTTGATAATAAAATTAGTTTTCTTTGAAGGTGCAATAACGTATTTTCCGGAGACTTAGATAAACCAACAGTGGGACATGCAGTTCAGGTACAAGTCATACAGTAATCTGTCCAATTTTCAGCAAAGTTTATGGGGTACATATCATCTGCAAGAAGGTACCAAAAAGTAATAAGATAAACTACAACAAGAAGACGTGTTAGTCCCTATTGAAGAGTTCAGAATGGGTAACTTCTTTAGCTACTGTGAAAAAGAACAATGGCATCCGTTTTTGCCTGGATTTGAAACAAACGTTGAATCAAGTTACTGAAGTATACTAGTTTCCTTGTACTGATGACAGGTTACACTCACTACACGGAGCACAATGTTTCACTTTTACAATCATATCTGGATATGTATCCTAAATAACAGCATTTCCTAGAAGTGAATACACGTAGGCCTATGTCTTGTTTCGATAGACAAGGCTTCTATTTGGCCTCAGCAGCGTAGCCCAGGTTTTCCAAAACTTTATAGACGACCTTTCTGGAGGAATGCCTGAAATGTTATATAGGTCATATTTCAATTCATGGGCGAAGCAAAGATAATATTTATCATCCAGTAATAATAAATAGCCTTGGAAAGATTTCGGTGTGCAAATGTGAAAGTACGAAAAGTGAAGTCATTTCTCTTCCATAAAATTACGTATCTGGGTTTAGAGGTTGGTCTCTTAATTGGCTGGACTTGTGGATTGATCTGCACCACAGAATGTGCGGAAGATAATGTCATTCTTAGGCATGATAACGTTTTATCATCGCCATGTACCATGTGTGTCAGCTAGAGAGCCATCTTTACATAACTTCTTAAAGAAAAGTCCTGAGTCCGGTTAAAACAACAAAGAATTTCAAGCAGTGAAAGAAGTGTTAAAGCAAGAACAAATACCACATCTTTTTGATCCGAACGCAAGATAGATGATTATCAAGATGGAATCGGGGCTATATTACAAGGTCATCACTTAGCAGTAGCAGGTGCGTCATCTACGCTGACACCAGCTGAAAGATTATAGACAATTGGAATGGGAAATGCTAGCAGTGGTATGCTCCATAAAAGTAATTCCATAAATTTAAATATGGGTCTCTCTTCAAAATATTGACGGATTCGTTACCGAAAAAAATATATTTGACGGTGAAGATATGCCCAACATGGCCGCCCCGAGGTTACAATATTGGGCACTATTTCCTCACGCTTATGATTAAGAAATAGGTAATAGACTACACGAAAATGATACAGCAGGCGAATATTTTGTCTCTGTTGCCTACAGATACAGGTGACAAATTACATCTCCTTGCGGCAAAGATAGGAATTCACGGAAAAGTTGAAAATTTTTGAAAAAACTATTGTTGACCATAGGAAACATTTACACGCCCCGCTCAGATGTAATTCGAAAAAAAAAAAAAAATGTGTTATGTGGGTTACATAAGCACGACAATGCAAAATATCAGGCTCCATGAGGCAAACGAAGGAATTCACCGAGAAATCTCAAATTTTGTGGACGAACTACTATTGCTCCTAGGCAACTTTTGCGCACCCCGCTCAATTGATTGTTTTTCTTTAGTTTTCTCGAACAACCCTATTTATATAGAATTAGTGTCCTTATTTAAACTAGAATGCTACCTAAGTAGGTTTGTTTCTTTTGAAGTGTTTCTAATAGTGCTGAATATTTTCTGCTATTTTGTAAAATGATTAGTACATCTATAAATTATGATTCTGAAAACATTTAACGGGCACGTTGCAAAGGTGGAACAATGAGCGATTCTGATATGCCCATTAAAGAGGGAAGAACATTCTTTTGTCCCAGTTCTTGTTCAAGTCAAGATTTTTACTTGACGGTGATGGTTCTCTTATTTATGTATTTGTGGTTTTTCACATTTAAGTACTGGACATTGCATTTTGTGCATAGTTATTTAAGGAATAAGTTGAGGTCAAGTAGCAGTCTTTTTAGCATCGAATCATCATTTATCGTAACAGGTTTTATGTACAGTACGTGTAAGAGTGTTTCTGCAGTAAAAGAATGGAAGAATCGGATTACGGCACTGGTGTAAGTTGTGAAGTCATAAAATGGAATGTATTCCGAATAGAGTTCCAAATTGTATTGCTTCTTAACCATGCTCACATTAAACACTAATTTATGATAGTTACTCATTACTAATAATAAAATACATACGGTACAGGTATTGGACAATAATGGAAACACTTGCGGAAGTCTTTTTTTTTTTTGTATTAATACGGTGTTGGTCCACCTTTAGCACGCACTGCAACTTGAATTCTGGACGGAATGGACCGATACAAGTCCTGAATGGTGGTGAGTGGAATTTGAAGCCATTTTTCATGCAGCACAGCCTCCACCTCAGGTAGAGACGAAGGAGGTGGAAATCGACGCCGAACCCTGGTTTCCAAAACAGCCCACAGAAGCTCGAAATTATTCAGGTCTGGGGACGGCGCTGGCAAGGGAAAATGTTGAACCTCATTAGCATGCTTGTGAAACCACTCTTGAATACGACCAGCGCGCGGTGTGAATGAGGGCATCATCATCCTGGAGTATGGCATTCCCGTCTGGAAATAAAGTTTGCACCATTGGGTGGACCTGGTTACCCAAGAGTTCTCTATACACTGCTGCTGTGACCGAACCGAGAAATGTGACAAGGGGGCTGCCGAATACCATGATATAGGGCCCCTGATCATTACAGAGCCGCCGCCATGTTTGAAGGACTGAGACGGTCCACATCAGTAGCGGCCTTAGGTACGGGCGTAGCGGGCAACTGCCCAGGGCCCCGCGCTGCCGACAATTAATTAGTAGTTTTGCCGGCCTGATTGCCTTGAGTCACCTAAAATACTGGAATTGTACTTCTTTATCATATACAAATAAATGACCAATCTTAGTGTTTATTTACTGCGTTTTGCTTATTTTCAAATTGAAATTTGTTTATCATAGTTGATTGAGTAGATGCCACGTCTTAGGAGCTCTTCGATTTTTCTTTTTTTGTGTCGAAATAAGTGCATAGTAAAAAACATCTACCCGAACAAACATATTGCACTAAGAATAATAGCCACAATTCCTATTACTGTTGCGTCTGCTGAGAGGAGCTTTTCTAAGCTGAAGCTCATCAAAGGAACACCATGACTCTAAGGAACCACGTATCTAAGGAACACCATGACTCAAGACCGGATGTCTGCTCTCGCTCTTCTATTTATAGAAAACAACGTGGCATTTACCCTAGCTGCATTATAGCGATTTGATTGAGGATTTTAGTAGCAAGAAAAGTCGCAGAATTAGCCTTTTACTACTAGCCCTATAAAAATACTTGCCTTACTATTGTAAAGCTGTACTTGTTTGTTTAGTTAGAGGTACTTTTCGGATTCCTAATTATACGATATTGTATTTCATTCCATCATCTTTATTTCTTGTAAATCAATACCTCAATTCCCGATATAAAAATTCTTCGGGATCACATTCACCCGAAGTAGGACTTTGCGCTAAAAAAAAAGTGTTTCTTGCACACAAATGCACACATATATTTGTATGCAGTCATATGTATGCACAATTGTACAGTACATATATCAGAGTTTTGGTTATTGTGATTTCGTGGAGCTCAATCATGAGTTATTGCCCAGGGTCTCGCAAAACGTAGGACCGCCTCTGGTCCACATCGTATGCTTCAGAGGGTAATAGCCAGCCAAACACGCGTCCAGTGGCGGGGAAGAGGATTAAGGGTGACTCGTCCGACTACACGATGTCCAGTACTCCAACGTCCAGTTTTTGTAGGCACTGCACCATACACGTTGCCTTTGAGCATTCTTGACTCTTATTAGGGGCTCGGGCATAGGAACACGTCCATGGATACCCATTTCATGCAGTTCCCGCCGTACTGTTTTAGATGACACTGGGGGTGTTTAGGTGCAGATTAAGTTCTGTAGTCACTTTCTCAGCCGTTGTTTTTTTCTGCGATGCCACAATCCGCTTTAATGCCCAGCGGTCTCAATTCTGCAGCTTGGTCTGTTGACCACTATTGTGCTTCGCCGACCCTGTTTTACCGTACCCTGTGTATGCGGTCATGACTTTTGAGACAGTTACTTGTGTTACACCGCATAACGTCGCTGTTCTGCTCACAGATGTCCAGCTAGACGGGCACCCATTATTAGATCCCTTTGAAACTCTGTCAAGTCGGACATACTGGTCCCTCACCACCCCTGCACAACGTCCACAGCCACACTGCCTCACTCTACTATTAGTGCACCCTATCTGCAACAAACAAGAGACGGTTGGTTTACGCAGTGCACAGTTGGAATATGCCACACTTTTGACAAGTGTTTCCATTATTTTGTCTAATACCTGTAGATTAGTTTAAATATTTAGTTGGATTTTATCCATTATTACCATTATATAATACATGTATCTCTACTACGGTTCCGAGAGAACTCTTCTTCAAGTACAGTTGAAATAGTTTGCACTTGTCTGCGTCTGGATTCGAACCAATAACTTGGTGATGTAAAGTCCGAAACTTTAATTAGTACAGTACTAGAGCATCCGTGGAGAAAAAACATGTCGATTATGCACTTCATCATAAATTCGGACATAAAATGTAGTGACCGAGCGGCCGTGGCTCAGTTGATAGAGCGTTTAGCAATCGGAAGGTCCTGAGAACGTTCCCAGCAGTCGCCTATCCTGACAGGTTTTTCCTGTCACACCAGGCAAATGTCGCGAGGTTACCTACAATTAGACCCTGGTCGAATACATTCCAAATTCATGTTTGCCACCTTATCCCGGCTTGATACTAAGACGCCTAAAGGCCACTAATACTTTTTAATGGAATATAGGAGCATAGGTAGTATTTAATTAGAGAATGACTAAGCACCAGTGTTCGATTTGTAGGGGGGATGGTTGGGATTATCCCCTTCTCGGCTAAAATATCCCCCTCTGGTACTTTTTTTTTACAGATATATACCTCTAGCCTGGGATATGGACGATCCCAAACTACCGAATAATACATATCTCACAAATTCTTCCCCCTCTCTGGAAATTACACAAATCGAACACTGCTAAGCACGGAGCGTGTAAAAGGTTTATGTAGCACCTGTTACTTTCCATTACACAGCCTTCTTTGAAACAAAAAAAATAGCATGGCGTAATACCAGTACAGAAAATATAATTACAACAAAATTTCTATTCATGTATCATAATTCCAGGCTATTTATTTTCTACATTCCGGATAAAGAAATGTCACGCACGACTTCACTGTTACCGTCTGCAGCTCGATTTCTATCGGTGTACTTATAGTGTTTTCTAGGTTAGACCTGGGTGCAAAATAGGCTCGCTTGTGCTGTTTAAACAATCACACAGTGGACCAAATTACCTGAGATGCTGACCAGAAACTGATTTCTGAAAGTCGAAATTCCATTTTTCTTTATACTATATGTACGACTCTGTTGTAACGAAGGGTTAGAAAATAAGTTGCAAAGACACCCATGCATTATGTGAACATCTTAAGTGAGCGTATATTATAGTAGGTATCTCTGTCACCTGCGCTATATTTTTTCATGATTCGGAAACGCGATTTTATCCACAATTTGAGATGTCATTAACAAACTGTTTAATTCTCTGTCAGTTATAAGTAAATAATCTGGACATCACATAGTTTGGAAATAATTATGCCTATTGCCCGATTTTTACAAGGGGAAAGATGCATACTAAACAGACACAATACAAAACTTTTCTTAGAGCTACAAAAAATACACTAGTGTTCAAACTTAAAGCAAAATTTGCAAAAAGTTATAAATAATTGTTTTAAAATGTCGTATGATATCTATGCATGGTCAAAACATATTTCTATCCGTTTTAATGTAGAAAGACGTAGTTAATGGTAGAAACGAAGGATTGGCGCTAGTATAGCAAGCGACTGCAGCCATAACCTGTAAAACTGACTTCTACTAAAGTATACGAAGGTGTTGATTATCAGTGTTTCTTAAAGGAAAATGATACCAATGATACTGAACAGCTTAGAAATGACTAAAAGACGACTGTTAAAGGTCGCTTTACGCTGGAGAACCATTGGAAGACTTGAAGCTGCATAGTCACAGACCAAAGTAGTCAGATAACTGAGTAAATTCCTCAGTGGTTAATCGTTCTTGGAGCTATTGATTGACACTGAAAACACGTACAGAAGACTAGTCAAGGACACTCAAGAGTTATATCTCGAAGCGAAGATCATTATTTGCTTATAAAAGCCAGCGGCCACAATTGGAGTAGCATCCGTCAACTGGCATCAGACCACGCTCAGGAAGGCAGATAACTCGGAAAATTGTGGATAGAAGGCTTGGGGAAAGATGACTGTATGCAAGATGACCGGTAGTTTGTGTGCCTTTGAACGCTGATCAGAGAAGGAATCGCCTACCATGTTGTCGAGATCTGTAATTGGGAAGATGTGAATTGGACGTTCGTATTATCCAGTGATGAGTCATGGTTTACTCTATAGTCTGATTCTCGACGATGCAGAATATAATCCTTCCAACATCTTTGAACGTGAGTAATACGGAAGTGGCGGGGTGGTGGGCCAGCAATCGCATTAGCAGCACCTGAAGAACGTTTCTACGCGAAACCACCAGGTTGAATGGACAAGGCAAAACTGCTACCAGATATCGCAATCAGATCTTGACAGTACATTTGTAATTGTATCGGCAACATGTGGGAGAAAATGTCTTCCTGATCGATGACAATACCCGCCCTCATAGAGCTGTATTGGTGGATGACTTTTTCTGAAACTGGAACTATTGCCCTTTTAGACTGGCCAGTGCGTTAACCGGCCTTAAATCTAACCGAACATGATTGGGGACAACCTAGCAAGGTGAGTTGCTTCGCGATCACGGCCACCCATCTCATTTGATGTTCTCACAATAGCTCCGCGTGAATAATGGAAGCTACTGCCACAAGATCTTCTCGCTGCACCTGCCCGTACTATGCAGCATTGTTGTCAGATTTGTATCGCTGCTACGGGTGACTATATTAAGTTCCATTTTGGGAGTTTCTCACTTTATTTTGTTTTCTGATCTTATTATAATTCTGGCTTGTATCCGTTTGTGATATTGCAACCATGATATTGTGTATTTTTCGAGTATAAATGCTGTTTCTTTGCAGTTTTGATTTCGTTGTATACCATACTCGTACATACCTTCCTGTAACACCAAGTGTTTCAAGAAATATATTGCTTCTGTGTAGATTGCTTCGTTTTGTTTTAATTTTGGACACTAGTGTACTACACAATGCCAAGGTATTATTTTTTTTCATTGAATACAAGTAAAAAGTGTTTACATGATATGCATCAAAGAATCCGTTAAATTTGAAAATAACGAAGTATTTTCATACAGCTGTTGCTCAGCGATCACATTTATATGTTCAAAAATCTTATTTAATTTTAGTATAGAGTAAACCTTTGCTACAATGAAGGCTAATTTAGTGCAGTGATGAGTTATTAGCATATTCTTTCAAATTTGCATTATTATTATAATGGCCTTTGATGTCAGTATTACAAGATTTCATAATTACGAAAGTTGGAACTAGAATAGCTGACAAATTTGTAGATACAAATGATAAGAATACTACAACAAATGTCTCTGACCAAGGGGATCAAGTTTCACCAATAAAAGGGCTAAATAAAGACATTATACATCGTTTTGGCATTAATATTAAATGCTTTCTAAATCAATCCCTGCGTCTTTGAAGTATATAAGTTTCCATTCACTGATTCGCAATAATTAATGCTATATTAATTCGTGTTTGTCGCAAAAGAGGTCAAGGAAGCCTCAAACATTCAGTCCAGAGAATATTGTGCCAAGAATGTGTCACGACAAGTACTCATCACCAACATACTTCATTGTCTGCAGGAATTTCTGACCCGTTTATCTCAATCCTGTGTTGCAAATTCAATGTGCAAGATAAGGAACTCAAGCCGGTGAGTTCAGAATCCGTGTCCTCGTTCGTCGTATGCTTCATTCCGTTATTTAAAACTTTTTCTTAGGAAAAAATGTATCTTTTTATCTTATGGTAAAATGCCCACCAAAAGAGCAAGTTGGAGCGGAGCTAAGCGACGCAGAGCGATGTCGTATTAAAACCGTATATGTGTTTTCGCCTCGCTCTGATTCACTCTACTCAGTCGGTGTGCGGGTTACCATTTTAAAATATGGCTTTAGCACGGCATCGCTCTGTTTCGCTTTGCTCCGCTCCAACTTGCTCTTTTGGTGGGCATCTATGCTAAGATAAAAAATGATATTTCAGTTGAAATGCTAGCAAAATTTGCATTCAAATGGAAATAACTATTTATGACACAGTTTTGAGGTTAGCTGGTCCACTGAGCGTCAGAATTAGTAAAATGTGAGTCTATATGGGATATTCTGGAACAGTGCGAATATTCGAACTTCGAATACATGGAAATACCAGAAACTAATACTTATTATTACAATTTCGATATTCGACATTTTCAGCCTATTTTATTGTATATTCGAGCCTCGAATATTCTAATAGGCTATCGAAAGTTTGAGTAATCTTGGTAGCACTAGTCTTGAAGCATTTCCAGTTTGTAGGTCTTACAATGGCAATAGGACTTACCCATGTACTGATCGAAGCTAAATATTTGGTTGTTAAAATTTGGTTAGCGGGAGCAATTTGAGTAGTTCTTGTGCTTCGTGTACGTCAATAGAAGTATCATTGAAGAGTCATAATTAAAGCTTGCGCATAAATCGGTCTGACTGTGCCAAGATGGTATCATCCTTCAGAGCAGTATAGCATCATTCAAACATCAATATTCGTATTTCAAGACGTTTGTCGCGTATCAATGAGAAAAAGAAATTTAATGAGCGGCTCTCGTACCTTCTAAATATAAATGACGGTTTGCTAACATCGTTATTTGAATATTGCAGGGCTATCATGCTGCGGTAATGCTATTCCTTCTTGACGTCATTCACAAGGGCTAATTAGCTGTCTCCTTCACCTCTCCTCATTCACTCTTTATCTCCCGTCATGACAACTAACTAACAGACTAACAAAGGATCTGCTGGATACAGTTTCAGCGCAACTCTATTATCTTGACACGCCCAGATATTGACTGTTGAGTTAATGGAGTGTAAAACTACCAGAAGTTACGTCACGACGACTCTTTTGCTCCAAACAGAAACATTTCTTATACCTTTTCGGTTCCTTCCGCCTACATAAAAATATCACTGACAAAAAAGAACAATGGTTAATTTCTTCCTTTCTCCTATTCATAGTCATGTACGAGTATAACAAAATCCAAGACGGGATGTTAAAGACGAAACAGTAGTTGCGTCTTTTCAGCCTTTAAAGTATTTCGACAATTAATAGAACATGAAGCGCATAAACTGGAAATTATTTTCAAAGCATATGTATACTCAGTTTTGAATCTTAGGTATATGATTACAGATTGGAATGGAATACAGTAAATTGCAAGAAAACACAGCAGCATATTATTGTTCGGGTAAATTGCAAGAATATCTTCAGAACACTACCGACAATTTTTAAGAAAATTACACAAATAACTACAACGTAGTATTGTTTGAGTAAATACCAAGAATGACAATAGTATTGTTAAGGAAGATTACAAGCTAACTTCAGGGTAGTACTGTTCGTGTAAATCCCAAGAATAACTTTGCACACAGTAAAAAAAAAAAAAAAAAAAAAAAAAAAATGTTAATTCAACACACTACGGTGTCCCAGCGTGACTATCACTTTTTTCGTGTTAAATCAACACAACACACGGTGTTGATTGCGGTACTGGTAGAAAGAAGTTACGGCTGCAGCGAGATTTGAACATGGGTTGTTCAGGTAGAATACGAGCGTCTTGCCAACTTACCTAAATCGCCAGACACAATAACGCGAGATGGAAACGATATGTATTCAACATCATTTGAATTATCTGAACACCTCAAACAAACTTAGTTACTCGCACGAAATCACTTTAATTGCTTTCTATTTGTCAATTGGAGACCAGAATTCTCATTCATTGAGAATGTTCCATTTACATGAAAGGAAGCGTTTAAGATGGCGACAGCCAAACACTTGACCAGCATTAAGGCTTTCTTATCGTAACATGTCGAATGGTACGCTTACTTTCATAGAAATGGAACATATACTCAATGAATAGGTTTTGTGAATCCCAATTCACAAATAGAAAAGTGATTAAATCATGTGACGTGAGAGTAATTTTGTTTTGGGGGTTCAGAAACATATTTTTGATCCTCTATACTGTTGGAATCTAGTATTTTTTTATTTTTTGTTTGTCTGCCGATTTGGTCCAGAATGTAAGATGCTTTACTTCTAACACAGCAACCCATGTTCAAATCACTCTACAGCCGTAACTTTTTTTTCTCCCAGTAACGAAATCATCACCGTGTGTTGTGTTTATTTAACACACAAAAGTGCTAGTCACGCTAGGACACCGCATTGTGTTGAATAACACAGCTATTTTTTTACTGTGTAGTTTTGTTTGGGAACATTACAAAAGTAACTTCAGACTACTATTGTTTGGGTAAATTGCAAGATAACTTGAGAATATATTAATTTGGGAAAATATAACGTAAATTTAGTGTACTACTGTCTCAATAAATTATAATAACCTCAGAATAATATTGTTTGCAAAAATATAGCAAGAATAACTTCAGGACAGTATTGTTTGAAAAAATTACGAACACAATTTTAGTGTAGTATTTTCAGTCCATTCTCAGTAAAGCTTCAGTATATATTTCTTTTGGTAGATTGAAAGGAAAACTTCAAGGTAGAAACTGGAGAAACTGGAAGTATAACATCAGAATATTATTGTTTGGGAAAATTACAACGATAACTACAGGGTAAGATTGAGTAAATTCCATGAATAATATTGTTACAGGAAATTACGAAAATAATTTCAGTATAGTTCGGTTTGGCTAAATTGCAAGGATTACTTCAGAATACGCTTTTTTGGGCAAATTACAAAAATAACTTCCTTACCGTTAGAATAGTTTGGGTAAACTGCTAGAGAGACTTCAGTGCAGCATTTAATGTGAGTAGATTAGAAGAAAAGTTTCAGGGTGTGCGTAAATTGCAACCATAACTTAAGAATTACCTGCGTAAATTACAAAACTAATTTCAAAATGGTACTGTTCAGGTGAATAGGAACCAAAGTTACAGACTAAGATTCTTTAAGCAAATTGCAAGCAAAGCTTCAGCGTAGTAATGTTTCCAAAAATTGCAAAACTTCAGGCACAAGTTTTGAACATCTTACCATCTCAAAGCTGGATAAAGTCTAGAAATTTGTTTTACCATTTCCTGAACAGTACCAACACTCACTTAAACGTACGAAAAAGATTAAAATATGTTAAAGTTATGAGTTAAGGTTGGATTTATACTCAAGAATAAGACACACACATACACACACACAAAAAAAAAAACCAACGAATAAAACTGAATTTATGTACTACTGTTACATCTATAAAAATGAAACTCTGTGCTAAAAAAAAAATTATATGTTGGTGCATAGTAGTTAAAATTCTGTTTTCATTTGGCAGTAAATGTTTAACTTGTCACATTGACAAATTGAGGGTTTCTATTCGTTTATTTCTATATTATTTCTACATCATCACTATGGATCGTATATTTAGGATATCATCATCATTCAAGGTTGTATGAAAATGTAAAATAATAATCTACAATTTCCTATTTGCAGATGTTTTTTCTTTGTGTGTTACTTTTTGAATGGATAATACATAAATCACATGTATTTCAGATATAGCCCAAAATAAACTTAACAATCAGGCAGAATAAACTGGTATAAAGTAAGGTCAACTAATATCTCTTGTTTTTAATTTAGGTTTTATACAAAAACAGAAAAATAGAATTAGTTCATATTGCACATTTCACTGCTGCAAGTGAATAGGTATAGCATACGAGAAAAAAACTCACACAGTAGCAACTAACAGAGAAAATTATCTCTGAACAGCTCAATAATACATATTTCAATGTCTCCCATATAGCACAGCTGAAATAGGAGAACAAGAAAAAAATCTAAAAGGAAAGACTATTCACAAAATAAAGCACTGCTGTTACTGCCTAATCACACTGCATAACTATTTAATTATAATAAATTATGCAGCTACTTTAATTTCTTCATTAACTAGACAATGAACTGCATTCTCCAAGTGATCAGTGATGACTAGAGCCCGATTCTTTAGTAATTTCTTCTTTCATCAATGGGGAGCAATACATGATACAAAAGTAATTAACATAAACCTGAAGTAAGTTATAAAAGTAAATTTGCATACCCTAAAACGCACAGAACTACTATATGATAACTTCATACTTATGTTAAGAGACCTTGCTTCAATTCCTAGTTATTGCAGCGACGAACTGAAGAATCCGGTGCGAAAAGGGGGTAGCTTCGTGTTCATACATTGTTCAGGGCCAAAGCAAGCAACTCCGGAGCTGCCTCCTTTCTAAACCGGATTAAATTATAATTATAACTTCATACCAAAACAACGAGCTGTTTCGTTACTTCAACAATCGATATAACGCCCTTTTTTTACTATATTCCCCATAAAGGCGAAATTCGTATAAAGTTTGCCTTTTGTATCGGGGTTTTCCAATTCTTCTGTGTATTTGCAAATTACATGAAATTACCACAGTATAATGTTATTCTTAGTTTACGTATGGTTTACACACAAAATACTTGACAGGATTAAAATGACTGCCCACTATTTGTACACGTTTCGCACAATACAAAATGAGTCAACTTTTGACCAATTCAGAGCAATTTAAATGTACAGAGTTGTGAACAAGGATATATTTACGAGTAAGATTGCATTAATACGCTGATTAGTTTGTTACGAAAGAAACACTAGAGTTGGCGAAAGGGGAATGACGAACTCCCTCTCATCTTAACGAAGTGAACCATAATGTAACAAAGGAATCGTCACTATTTTCTCTATAGATTTAAGAAATTCAATAGAAAAATATGTAAACTGATTTTATCAAGTACATGTAGAATGGGTACAACAACTGTAGAAGAAGTAATTGTGAAAAGAGAAGTGCACAAGAAATGTATGAGTTTCACCTTCAGCAAGACATGATCAACTCCAGCCCTTTCTTGTACATATTTTTTACACTTCTTTGTGTACAAAAGTAAGAATTTTAAAGATGATGTGTGCTTGAAGTATATTTCTACAGTACAGGCAATGGTCAGTTAATCGTGTTTTCTAAATTGATAAAAATATTTTACTGTCTTTCTTCTAAACACAAATCTACCTTACTTCTGTCGGAACGTTGATATTTGATAAAAGTGTGTGTTATAAACCTGTAAGTAATAATTACTTACATGTTTCCAACACATTTTTTTAATGTATTATTATGAAAAGGGGAAATACTGAAAATAAGAGCTACGCTTTAAAAAAGAAATGATTTAAAAGCAAAAAACGTAGAAGCGTTAAAATGTTTTAACAATTCGGAAATTTTGCAAAGTAAAAAAAACACTATTTCTGCTTCAATTATGACATGAAATGAATTTTTACACACTTAGTATCGATCTCAGAAAAAAAAAACATAACATTTCATCAAATTCCGGAACCTAGTAATTACTACCTACTCGTAGATATCTGATATGTAGGGACCACATTTAGTTTGATTCTGTTTGAGGCATTCTTCTCACAAATCAACCTATGAGAAGAAAGAAGAGAATATATGAATTATCCTTTAACTTTTTTTTTTTTTTTTTGTAAAAAGTGTGGAAAATAACCTTCTTGTACTGTGTAAGATGTTTTGAGTCAGATTACGCAGAAAAGTAGTATTTACGTTGTCAGGTTCAGGTTGTAAAGATCAAATAGTTAATACTTCCTTCGGAATTATATTCAAGTATTCGGTAGTTCGGATTTCTGGATTTGTTAAAATGGAGGATCAGCACATGTATTAAAATTGTCATAAAATAATCATGAACATAGGTCAGCAGCATTTTCATTGAATGAACGCATGTGTGAAGCGAAAGAAGATTCGCCTGTTCTTTGTGAGACCATCTAATGAACATAACCTGTTAAGGAGAACAGTTTTATATACTTTACAATGTTGACTGAAAACATTACGAGTATGACTATTTGGATGTTGCTTCTACAGGAATCAAGCATTTCCTGTTGTTCTTCAGACCTTTGTCCTTAAATATGCGATATTCGAAATTTATTAGAGTTTTCTTCCTTGGAATATAGCCTGATGTAACCGCGTCTAAATATGCATAAAAGAGAACATCATCATCTTCAACAAGATCTCATTCTAAAATGTCTTGCATTGTTTTTTTCTTCTCCGATCGAATTCCTACTTCTTATTTTCCACAAAGGAAACATTTACAAAAGTTGAGCTAGAGAGCGGTAGCGGCGATGCTAGGAAAACTGGAGTACAATGCCAAACGACATATCGATGGTGCTTTGCAGCTACCTCGTATCTAACATGCGATTTTCGCTTTTTAACATGAATGTGTGTAGAAGCATTCGGTCTACATACATATTTACTCTATATATTCGGCCCCTGACCGAATGAATTAATTAACGGTTATGTTAATAAGTGCAACATAACCTGATTTGTGAGCGTGAAACTAATCAGTGTAGCCACCTATTGGCATGCACGAACGTTAGGTTTGTTCGGTTTCCTATATATATATATATATATATCATCATCATCATCATATTCAGCCGTTTTCTATCCACTGCTGGATGAAGGCCTCCCCCTTTTCTTTCCACTTATCTCGGGCTGCTGATATCCTTATCCATGAAGCTCCTGAAAAACGCTTGATTTCATCTACCCATCTTACATTTGGACGTCGTCTCGGTCGTTTCCTTTCTCTAGGAATCCACTGTAGTACATTTGTCGTCCACCTTCCATCTGTTCGTCTAGCTATGTGACCGGCCCATCTAAACTTCATCTTCTTCGCAATCTTGATTACATCCTCTACCTTTGTTTGTGCGCGAATCCATTCATTTCTCATCCTGTCCCTCCTGGTTATTCCTAGCATGCATCTCTCCATTGCTCTTTGTGTGACTCTCAATCTTTGAGTCGTTTGCGCATTCAATGCCCAAGTTTCGCAGCCGTACATCATTACAGGTAAGACACATTGATTATAAACTTTACGCTTCAGACACATTGGAAGTTTGCTTTTGAAAATAAAGTGTAGTCTTCCAAAAGAACTCCACGCCATTTTACGTCTTCTATTTATTTCATCAGTCAACTTTGCATTCGAAGTTTTAAGCTGGCCTAGGTAAACATACTCATCAACTATGCCTATTGTCTCTCCGTTAATCTTCACTTCCTTCTTTGCAGCATGTTGGTTGTACATTACTTTTGTTTTACTTAAGTTCATTTTAAGGCCTATTTTCGAACTCTCGTTACTCAGTTCTTCCATTCTGGTTTGTAGTTCTTCTGCACTTGAAGCAAACAGGACTATATCATCAGCGAACCGTAGGTGATGAAGATATTCGCCATTAATTTTAATTCCAACTTCATCCCAGTTTAAATTCTGGAACACTCTCTCCAGGACCGCACAAAACAGTTTCGGAGAAATTGAATCTCCTTGCCTTACCCCTTTTCCAACTTTAAATTTTTCACTGTCTTGATGCAGCCTAATGACAGAAGTGGCAGTCGAGTAAATGTTTCGCAGTAACTTGATGTATGCACTTTCGATGCCTTGATGTTCAAGTGATTTAAGTACTGCTGACAAGGAGACCGAATCGAAAGCCTTTTCAAAATCTATGAATCCCAAACATAATGGAAGTTCATATTCATTAGTCCTTTCCATAACTTCATTCAATGTTTGTATGTGGTCCATTGTGCTAAATCCACGACGAAATCCGGCTTGTTCCCTTCCCTGATTAAAATCCAAGTCTCGTTCAATACGATTCAAAATAAC
>JAGDQP010008083.1:0-64503 GCA_022664845.1 Lepisma saccharinum | reverse complement strand
TAAATTCACTGACTTGCAAGAATATGCAGAATTGTTTGACGTATTTGTGTGGAAAATATTGTCCTTATGTGCAGTCAAACAAGAGTGATATAAAATAATATTTCGCGTCGAAAAGTCCAAAAATCGCACCAAGTTGTAAAGTTCCCTCGTTTTTCCCGCAAAGGGAATTTTCTTTGTAACCCAACGGGAATTTTTAATACAAGTTTTTTTTTTTTTTTTCATAGATGTCCCACGTATTTCTGAAGTAGATTGCGCAGAGTAAAGTAATAGAAATGCGTCTATCAATGACAAATTATTTAAAATTAAGGGCCATATGCAGAGTCGTTTCGCGGGCTACCCAACGGACACTTGAGAAGCACTTGACTATTTGGTAATGCACCTGCACAGTCGTCCCACGGGGATGAAACAGTCTCGTAACCTTCACTCAGAGCTTCCCTTGGCTGGCCCGTTAAGTACTCGCAAGCTTAAAGAAGTGAAACAAGGAACAGAAAGTTTTTAGACGTCATTAGATGATGTAATGGATAATATACTTACGTGCATAGTACACTTCAATAGATTTAAACTTTAAAAACGTGTTTGTAAAAATCGAATTTACTATGATATTATCACTGTTTCACTTAAACATCTTTTACTGTTGGCGGTATGACGTAATCGGTTGAAGTACCCTCCATTAAAAAAAAACTTTTATACTTTTAACACAGGTGGTTCGAACCCCAATGGGAGAGATACTATCTTTTTCATTTTCACGAAAAGCAATAGTAACGTAATATTAATAGTTTTGATAGTTTAATTTAAGAGTTCAAATTTACATTTTATTCTCTGTCGTAGCGAAGCTATGGAAAAAGGGATCTTATAGCACCGCTCAGTTCGTTCGTCTGTCCATGTGTGGAAATGAAATCTTAGAAACCACAAGATGTAGACAGATGTTTGATGTGTTGTTCCTAGACTAGCTCAGAGCCGCAGGAACTGTTTTGATTTGTGCAGTTGTTTATTGTTGCCGACCTACAGTACTTTATAAAAATTCAATTGTTCAAATTATTTTCATTTTGTTAGACCTATCTGCACCAAACTTGGTATAAACATTATTGGATAAAATATAAAAGTTCTTAGGGTTTCACTGTCCCGAAGCATTAAAGTTATCAGTGTTATCAGTCTATTATCTATAAAATTCATTTGTCAAATTGCTTCTATTATGTTGGACATAGCAACATCAAATTTGCCATAAATAAATATTATTCGACGCAATAGAAAAATACTGTTGGTGTTCCCTGTCCTCAAACACTCCGTTGTCAGTATTGCCAAGCCGTGTCCAAAAATATATAATATGAAACACAAAATGTAGAGACGTGGTTGCTATATCGTTGAAGCGATCTTGGCTTGATATTGTAATAACTTCCACTGGTTTATATCATCGTAATCAGACATAATATGAAAGCTCGGACGAAATTTCTGAAGAGTATCTCCTACAACTTACCGAAAAATGTTAAGCTGGTATGATAGCTGCAACGGTTGCAAGATAATATTAAATGAACTGTACAGCACGTTACATTTATTGAAATTCAAAATATCTAAGTGCAGGAGGTTTCAACCAACGCCCACCAAAATCATTTTACCGGTCTAGATCAGAGCATTTGACTGAGGATTGGGTGAGCGGGTTCAAATCCCGGCCAGGACGCTGTAGACTTTTCCCACGTCTGGCACTCTGAGGTGCACTCTCTCAAATTGAGTACCAGAGTGTCCTTATTACGAAAGGAAAGATTACCCATTGTTCTAATACTTCAGAATTTAAAAAGTGAGGAAAATGTATACTATAATACCTGAGAGTAAATTGTGTTTGAAATGAAACGTTACGCTACTATTATTTTTCACTGGAATTTTGCAAGCAAGGAGGACGGTAAACGGAAGGGGTGATGCTGAGACTCCCAGAATCTACCTTAGCTCCCTAGTTAAGGAGTATTTTTCGTTTCATACAAATGTCACAACTTAAATCAACCTCCAACTTTTTCAAATGAAATAGTGTAGACCTGGAACTTTCTATCTAGGATTCATCAGATATTCCACCAGGATTTTCAGTTTGGGGAGGTATAAAGTCAAAATTGGGAGGGTCTAAATGGAATTTTACACTGTTTCTATCGATATTTTATTATAACAATTTTAATGTTGGGGAATACTCGAGAATTTTAGGGAGTGACACCCCCACGGGGGCTCTGGCAGAATCACTGGCCGTCAATGACGAGCGAATGAAACCCTGTTATAAAAGTTATGATATTAATTGCTCTATTGTAATCACTTCATATCCCTTCCAAGGATTACGCCAGAATTTTCAGTTTTTTGGGGGGGGGCGTAAAGTCAACATTATGAGGGTGTAAGTGATGTTTTGTGAGGGTTCTATCGATTTTTGAAAGCATTTTTTTTAAAATTGGGAATGCACTCGAGGTTTTAGGGTGACACCTCCACACGTGGGATTTGGCGGAATCACTGATCCCTTCTACCCTTTTTGTCAATATAATTTCATATTTTCCCCCTTTCGGCTAAGATTCGATATGCTACGGTGGCTGAGGTAGGTTCTGTTAGGTTTCGTTATTTTAGATAACATCAAATATAAACAAGTACAGGGTCCAAGAAGTGATTACAATGGAAAAGAGATCCAAATATTGCTTAAAAAATACACTTCTTAACAGCACGGTTGATAATCGAGGGTTCCGGGTTCGAATCTCGGCTGGGGCATGGATGTTTGTAGATTTTAGAAATTTAACAACTAATGGACTCGAGACAGGCCAAAACCATTAGTTTTTAAAATGGCCCAAAAATGCAAAATTTATCATTTTCTTAGCACGGTTGATAAAAGTGCAACGGCCCTTTATGTAATATAAATAATTGCATGCTCGGAACTTAGCCACGCTTCGTCACTTACAATTTCTCACTATTACATTCCCCACGTAATTTTAACAAATTTGATTACGAATCAGTGATTCTGCCAGATTCTCCCGTGAGGGAATCCCCCAAAATTCTCGAGACCAGCCCGAACTTTAAAATTTTACCGTCAAAACCTGATAGATGCTGTTGATACTCTACTAAAACCTTCCCAATTTTAAACTTACACCCCCCAAACTCAGATTATATTTTATTTATAAGGTTGTAAAATTGTTAATCTCATATCTATTTATCAGATTAAAAACCCAATCCCGTGGTTCGGCGATAACGTCGCGAACTTCAGATCGGTAATGGATAGACACGTGGGTTCGAACTCCGCAGCTAACCATCTTTACTGAGATTTTCCAGGAGTTACCTCAATTTCACCTGGAGAACGCCGGGATGGCACCTTAAATAAAGCCCTGATCAATACCTTTACCATCCTCTACCTACCCCACCTCGGCCTGAGCCAAGGTTGCCAAAACACCATAAACAAATTCAAAGAATAAAAGTCAGATTAACCGGAGGGAGATAGATTTATTTAGCTCTGAACTTGGCTAATTATAATTATATTTGTGTGCTATCGCCAAAATGTGACAAGTTTGTTTCTTCAAACGCATTGAATACTTTTTGAAATGAATGCCAATGATGCATATTTAATTCAATTACTTAAATAGCATATACATTACTAGTGACATCTTTTACTAAATAAATAAACTACATGCTAATACAAACATCATTACTAATGCATATATTTTACTGCCATATTTTAATCAATGTATAAACTACATGATTTGTGACACATTTTTCATTTCAAATTTGAGTATATTGAGTATTCAAATTGTTTTACCCCTAAACGTAAAATAGAAGTAGATAGTCATCCCTGATCTTTGAAAAATAACGAATTGCTCATGGTTAATTTACCAAAGCTAATAATTAGATATCATAAATTATCTTTTTGTGCGAACGTAATGTTCCAGACAACAACGTGGCTATACGCGTGGAGAGTTAGCGTAAAACCAAAACTCTAGAAATGAACACTGAAAAACAACAGCGTTTATGTAAAATTTATTATGTATTAAACTTCCAGAAGTTTGAATTAACTCCTTCAACTTTGGTTCTGAAATATAAAGGGTATTGAGGAGCCACTAGTTAGTAAGTGCCTGCTTGATCTAGTGCAGGCATGGCCTTCAATAGGCCCGCTGTCCGCATGCAGCCCGTAGTATAATGTGCGGCCCGCGGTAAAATAAAGTCTATATTAAATTGAAACATGTAATAAAATTTACTTTAAAACCCTATATTTACAGTCAAGTACTCCATATTGTTCTCCCAGTAGCAAAATGATTTGATAAAGACAGAAATTAAATATTGGTTGAGTGCAAAATGTCTACCCATTTTGACATCTCACCTCATAAATGGCGGAATACTGACCTTATAAATGGCGCTGTCAGTGCATTACTCGATTGTCACGTAATTAGAGGAAGATTAAAACAGGCACAGGCAGCGAATGTCGACGAGCAGACAGGAACAGCGTATCTTGTTGGTGAAATGAAGACCGACAAAGAGAACATCACGCATTGTTTACGTTTTAAGTTCGATAGAGGCAATAGTGCAGCCGCAGTCTGCCACAACATTCGCCAAGTGCATGCCGAAGATGCGGTTGACGTTAGCATATGTCGTCGGTGGTTTAAAAATTCAGAAACGGAGACAGAAATTCAAAGACAGTCTGGACATCCATCAGTGTTTTCCGAAGAGGATCTCGACCAAACCATACGACACAACCTTCTACAACTTCATCCGAAGAGGATGATATTGAGTTTTTGGTGGGATGCCAAAGGTATAATTCACCAGGAGGTCCTGAAACCTAACCAAACCATCAAAGCTACCTTCTACTCTCGACAGGTAGACAGACTGCGAGCCGCATTGCGATCCATGCGCCCAGACCTCGTCAATCGCGAAGGAGTCATCATCCATCATGATAATACCAGGCCACATGCTGCTATCACAATCCGTCAAAAATTTATGGTTAGGAGGCTACCCATCTCTGACGTAGCCCCCACAGACCACCATCTGTTTCGCACAGTGCAGAAATATTTATCTCTGAAAATCGTTGATGATGTGGATGCTGTGAAAA
The DNA here is from genome assembly GCA_022664845.1 of Lepisma saccharinum. Classification (NCBI taxonomy): domain Eukaryota; kingdom Metazoa; phylum Arthropoda; class Insecta; order Zygentoma; family Lepismatidae; genus Lepisma; species Lepisma saccharinum. Next base: position 59,456 of record JAGDQP010008083.1, on the reverse strand, counting down.
CTGCCGTACACCAGTTCTTGGACTCGAAACCTCAAGACCTTTATGACATTGGGATTCATCTCCTTCCAGAAAGATTGGAAGAGATCACTGATTGCGATTATACACAGTCCTAGGCGAGTTCCGTTTTCTGTTGTTTGCACTTATATATGAACACAGAAAACGGGTAGAACATTTGCACGTACACAATTATTGCCATAAAAATGGCAAGTTTATTTTTATTCATTTAAGTTCTGGCTAAGAGTGTACTGCCCGAGGCTCTCGTATACAAAGAAGTTGGCCACCCCTTATCTAGTGGATGACACATTGGATTGCTAGTGGTGAGGCTCGGGTTTGATTCTCGGTTGGCGATATTTCTTAATCCTCCTTTCTACTTATAAATAATTGCTCCTTTTTCAACATTCAACGAAATAGCTTGGAAAACAATTTTTTTTCGATTTGCATTTTTCAACATTTTACAAAATTCACGGACAAAGCTATTACAAGTCAGGTTAGATTTCTTTTTCATTATACACGTTCTCCAAGTTTTAGGGACTTAATTAAATAGAAGCTCGTTGGCTTTCCGCGCTCAGCAGTTGACAGAAGTAGTAGTTTTAGCAGTGAGGAGGAGTAGCACTACTAGTATTTGTTGAATTTGAAACAGTAATTAAATAGAAGTAGTAGTCGTAGTGGAAAAGTATTGGTGGCCGTAGAAGTAGTACGTAGTAGTAATAGCTAGAGTAGAAATAGCAAAGCCTATGTCACATTAAAAATTTAAATTAACATAGGCCTTGACGGTTCAATCCTTTAATAATAGGCAATCATGGACGGCAGTTGTATTTCAATTTCAATGAGGGCAGCTAAACTGATTCTGCTGGAGCCAATTCGACAATATTATGCAAATTAAAATTTACAGTCACTTCCAGAAGGAGTAATAAATAAGATATTAATATTGTAAAATTTTATACCTATCACTCTGTATTATAGCTATCAGCAGCATTTAATGCCAGCGATGGCAAACCAAGTGTGAACCAGCACTCCCTGTTTGCTGTTGTTACCACCAGCCAATAGGAAGCAGCAACTGATAGGTAAACAGTCTTTATGTGACTTAGGCATACGTAGAAAACTATGAATTAAACTAGTTTCTATTATTATCGGGATAATAGGGGCAATAACAGCTATTGTTCGATTAAAAATAATAATCAGTAGACCTTGAGTGCTTTAAACATATTTCATGTTGTCAGTGTTTTAAATTTTATTTCAATTTTAAAAATATATTTCCTTACTAGTAGTAATAGTGAAAAGTTTCTTGCAAAGTCTGTTGAATTGGTGTAAACCATAGAAAATAACAAAAATAATAAAAGAGAAGATTATCAATATTAATCTACGATTGAAAAAATGTTACCGTCGACCAGGATTTGAAGTCGGGACAAAATTAAATTTTATTACAAACTCTGCATGATAACCACTCGACCCGCCTATTATACAGTAATTTTTTCATCATTTTACTTGCTTTTACGGAAAGACTATGAAATGATATGACATTCCATGTTTAATTAAGAATTATTTTTATTTTAAAATCTTATTTTAGCTTGTAATTCTATATTTATTTATGAACACAATTACAATGTACATCCTAATTCATCTACACTGCGTTTTAGCGCCGGATTATGTTTAAATTTCGAAAGACAGAGAACTTCCCTCTACCGTGGGAAATTTCCCTCCGCAAGGGAAATCGCTGCGAAATACGGTAATATTCTCTAAGGACATGAGTCAAAACTTTTGTCTATAGAAGTACCACGAGGTGGATAAAATCGTTATAAGGTTATATTTCCTGGATACGAGATATAGGTAGTTGAGATTTGAATTCTACGTTTTCAAGTATCTACGTGATTTTTCTGGTGAGAATTTAGAGTCAATTGAAGTTTAGGGTGACCGACGTGTTAAAAAACGAAACTTCATCGAGACCACGTGGTGATCAGGTCTCGAGCAGCCATTTAACTACATGGTTTAAGTTTCATGGATCTCAATGGAGTCTGATTGTAGTAATCCATTACATATTCTCTAAGAATGATTGCTCGCTCTATGAAGTCATCCCAGGAGCCAGTAATTTATTAACGTACGTAAGAGATTATTCCATAGTGGAAATGTATTAGTTGTATTAGGTATTCGGTTATTTCCATTTTTGAGTATGTTCATTATTATTATCCATGTGTTTTTGTACATACGGAGTATCTGCCTACATATTGTAATCTTATTGAGAAATGAAAAAGGCAGTCACGAGAGAAATCGTGTTACAAGCAACTTGCTTAGACCGAGGCTTTTCAAGCCAGTAACGTCACTGAAAGAGAAATCTGTGCTCCTGATCATTTTGTAAGATCGTTGTATACATTCTTTTTTCTATTACACAATTTAGTGGTTTTATTCTAAAATTAATTGTTTGAATTTGCGTACCTATTTTGAACCTTACTTCCTTTATTCCTAATCTAAAGTAATATTTGTGGGGTCTGCGCCGAAAGATCCTTCCTTGGTGGAGAGTTTTCTTGTGTTTGATATTCGTTTGTGCAATTCAATATGATCACCCGAGAAGGGAAGGGAAAACCTTAATTTCAGAATTAGTTGTTCAATCGAGGAACAAACACGGTGAGTTTATTGGTGAGTTGCAAGTAGTAACTATTCTCTTTATTGTGTTCTATTCTGTTTCTGATTATTATACTAAAGAAAGGGGAGAAAATACCTATAGTTCAGTTTCTGTGTGATTTATCACAAGGTCTCAAGCTCATTTGCTTCACTCACGTGCTAACAACATCAAAGTACAATACTCTCACTCACCCACTTCTATACAAAATCAAATTCAACTCAACTCAACCCTGTCTCCATATTATGCATGATGTAGCGCCCTGCCACCAAGCTAATATTGTCAAAAAATATGATTGATGATGTAAAGCATACGTGACATGTCATAAAATGAACAAGGAATTCAATAACAGTAATTATAATTAATTTAAAACATATGTCGGTGCAATTTTGTACAAAAACATAAAATTTAAGGAAAATGAATACTACGTTTAATACTTTGAACACATCTGCAAGATTAAATGCGGTTGAAGATTTTACAGGACAAACAACAATTGGTTGAGGAGTGAGAGAGAGATATGTCCTCTGCCCCTTTGTGGTGACGCTTTTAGAATAAAATTTTGGTATTAATTTCATGTGTCTGTATGTCTGTCTGTAATAATGGGCCCAAACGATACCGGTCACGGGTAAGGAGTTTTAAATTCCACATAATATTCTAACCTAAGACTCGTCACGAAATAACATTCTTTTAGAAACAGTTTAGAATTCAACATATAAACGTATTTATTATAATTTCGAGAGAAATGTTGACCAAATTACAACCAAATGTGGCATAATGATAGAAGAACTTCCTTAACATCTAAAAAACAAACCTGCATTTTAATGTTAACTCCATTTCTTAGGTAACTAAACTTAGTTATCATTAGTTCATCTCTGTAAAGAATTTCTCAATCTCAATTTTCATTACTGAAGCATTTAACCGATTCAGATAAAACTACGTATGATGATACGCTATAAACCTTTACCTTTTAAATAACTTGAATAAAACAACTTTTGATAGCTTCTGGGTAGGGTAGGCACAAGAGGATTTAAAAGTAGTTCTAGTAGCCTGAAAGGATACAGTAAATTAACGTAAGGGAGAATCTAGAATTGTGTCAGTGGTAACCTCTTCTCTTAAGAAGCTACGCTACTTGTTGCTAAGAAGTACGTCGAAAGAGTGAGTAAGCCTTTTGCTATCGCAAAATATTTTGAACAAAATATGTAAAAGAAGTGATAGTGTCAAACAACAAAGGGCACAACAACAAATGTACGACTTTTCTTTTCAGAAATGCATGCAAAAGCTCCTGTACTTTTAAAAAAAACATTGTGAAACTTCTTGTGTACAAAAATTAGTCCATTTTAAGTTACTTATGGGTTCAATGGTGACAAAATATTCGATATGCAAACCAACATTCATTTATTATTAAAACGGCTGAACCAAATCTAGCCAAACTTGCAGACGCTCTCGGATAGCTAAACGTTTAGTACGCATGCATTATGTACTCTTCGTCACGGGTTCAAGTTCCATGGGAATCTATTGAAAGGAAAGTTGGGATACTATTTTAATAAAAAAGCGTATATCTGGTCCTTTAGCTCACCATCTCCTTTATAACGTTAATTATAATTAAATAAACGAAAGTTGGCACCACTATAGATTCCTAGAAATACAGGTTAACTAAGTGCTCAGTTCGACTTTTGGACATGTTCGCTGTTTTAGTAACTGATTCGTTGAACAAAATGTCAAAGAGGCGAATATTATTTACATATCCTGCGAGTGTTAAATTAACGTATGAGCTGCGGGGGTTCTACGTGACTTCAAAGTTTTAGGCGGTTAATGTAGTATTAGTAGTGAAAGTTGTAAATAGTTTAAGTAATACTCTCAGTAGTGTTAATAATAGTGGAAATGATAGGAATATTACTCATATTAATTAATCATATCAGTTCTACCTTGAAAAAGAAAACTTAAACAAAATTAATCTCTAATTTTCTAGAATGAAATTTATTGAGAACCTAACTTTGGGAGCTCATGACTTTCGTTGTAGTATATTTTGGCTTTCCTGCAAATTGTATACACTTTCCTTCCAAAGAAGGACATTAAATTGGAAACTTAATGTTTCATTCTAAAGTACTACAAGCTCCCATAGAATAAGTAACAGGTTGTGGCAGGTGCGTCAACTTGCGCCCGTGGAAAAAGCATCGGGGTATTCACTGTTACCCATGTGTGCACAGCCAAGTTCAACCAAATTAAGTACAAGTTCTATGCTTTTCGTTAGTCTTTCTTTTTTTCGAAACAAACTGCTGTTAGACTAAAGGGTTGTGTTGACAGGAGCGATGCTACCGACGAGCTCTTGAATCTCCGGCTCTTAACGGAAACTTTGTGTTCACGTTTCACCTCAGCGCTCCCATCAAGCTTAGAAGTAGCACCCCCATGTGGCGTGTAATCTCAATTTATGATGTCACATTTCTTTCGAAAACTCTGCAAACTATCAGACCTAGTTTCTTGTGGAAATTCCGCTTTTCACGCAAAAGAATCTACTGCTGTTTCTCCAGCTACTACCACTACTACCATCACCTCCACCACCGAAGCCTCAGCGAGTGGTTATTCTATCCAGATCTAATCATACTTCATCACTTATTCTTGTTCATCTTCTTGTTCATACTCTGTACATTCTGTCCCTCCTTCTCAAGCAGTTTCTAATATTCGTAATTCCTTGTTTTCTTCAACATAATGAAGACTTTGTGCCTGTTTCTTTTATCGTTCAACAGAGTTCGTAGGTGTGCTGGTGGAAACTTATTTGAGTTATGTGGTTTTGGTGCGAAAATGTGTTCAAACAATAAACTTTGACCTTTGGAAGTATGAAACAGAATTATAAAGTTTCGTCTCTACTATCCTTGGTCGTTTTCTTTATATTGTCAATAGACAAAAACACTTTGTTACGTGGAAGCAGAACACATAAGACCCTTTAAAATTCCACCTTAACGTTCTTTGTTTCAATATTTTAATGATGAACATGAGCTGGTATTTTAAGCGTTTTAATCATATTTCGGAATAAACGTACGTCTTAATTGTTTTTTTAGATAGGTTGCTTATTATTTCTCAACAACACAATTTTGAAATAAACTAAAAACGTACAACTTCTCTTGCGTTGTGATGTCGGTTTATTAAACAGTAATGAATTAATAAATAGGTACCGGTACATCTCATAACCAATTCTGTCCTTTGTTATTCAATAAATTGCGAAGATAAGGTGAGACTTGTATTTCTATCTAATATTTGGACATCACAATATACATGATCCGTTCAATATGTTTTGCCTCTCATTGTCAGGTCGTAACTTTTTTATTAATTGAGGGAAATTTGTGATTTTACATCCAAATGAAAGCTAGGATTGTTTGATAACAAATTATGTTTTCTATTGCAGGTAGCACCACTGACGTTGGAGCAGCAGCTTGAAAAAATATCGTACTAAATCGCACTCTTAAAGCAGGGTGCTGTTATTGAATTTCTGATTGCAGAAGATGTTCCACCAATCAATAGCGATCGTCGGATATGTGCTGTATATGAAAAAGACGACATGGGTGAGGAGATGAGTAAGAAGTGTACGCACGAGTAACTCAGCCACTTTCACTTTCCAGCAGAAGCAACACAGTGGACATCAACTGAAATCATTCGAGATGATTTGGGTTTGTGCAAATGAAATAACAGCTTTGACGGAGTCAAGTCGGTGTCCTAAACCACCTCTACCCACCAAAAGTGTTGTTTCTGGTATAAGGGGATGATCCATCATGTCTTTCTTAGGCGAGGTGAAACTATCGCTGCAGATCATTACAGTACCGAACTCCAAGAAATGTACAGTAAGCTTGTTCGCAAATATAAAGTAATGGTCAACCGACATGGTGTCCTCTTATTGCATGACAATGTCCCCAACAACACGTCGCGCGAAAGGAAGGTGCAGGCTCTCCATGAACTGCTGTATGAAACCCTCCCTCACCCGTCGTATTCCTCCGATCTCTCTCCCACTGATTACCATCTCTTCCGGGATCCCGACTACTTCTTGTCAGAGAACCCTTTCCCTTATGATCGGGCAGTGCAACATGTAGTTCATGATTTCTTCGCATTGTAGACTGTAACAAAACCTTGTCGTTCCTACTACTCTCCCAATAATTAAGGTTCAAAGTAAAACTAGGAACCTTCCCTGGCGTGTTAATTAGGAACTCAGTGAAAATAGGAATATGAATGCAGGTACTGAAACATAGGGAGGATCCACAGAGAGACCTCACAATTAATTTTGTGCTCATCTATAGGAAAGGAACTAACTACAATTTGCAATTAGTAATGCAAATACTTGAATTGAATTTTGCTTAAAAACGGTAATGAACAATCATTCTCTCGGTTACATAATTCATACAACATGCATACACAAATCGAAATGCAAATGAAAATAATCTTGAACAAACTATCGAATTTCCAATAAATAAATGACAATTCTTTAAAAACAATGCAAAAGAAACTATATATAATATAATTCTGTACAAATAGAAGTAAATTCGCACACACGGTATATAACTAGTATCCAATAATATAGGTTGGTCTAACGGACCAAATAATACAGAAAAGATCAAAAACATCAAACTTATGCAATCATAAAAGAATGTAGACTGAAATCTCCATAACCCGATAGACCCCTATTTGAGAGTATTTCCTCGTTATACCGAATTCAGATATAACACAACTCACGTATTCCATTTAAAGAACTTGAAATAGATTCCAAAACTTCCGGGCAAAATTTGCCAATGTGTTGGGGTGTCGAGCTCGAATCCAGTTGCCGGCCTTCCTAACAAAATTAATCGTAACTCGATAAACCAACTTAATATGCTTCTGAAAACGACAAATGTTATACAAAATATTTAATTGGACTAATTTTAACGATTTGTACTCATGGATGAACTTAAATCCTATAGATACGAAACAAATTGTCACGAGGTACAGCTATGGACAAAAGTTTTGACGCATATCTTTAGAGAATATTTCCCTATTTCGCAGCAATTTCCCTTGCGGAGGGAAATTTCTCGCGGTAGAGGGAAGTTCCCTGTCGTTCGAAATTTAAACATAATCCGGCGCTAAAACGCAGTGCAGATGAATTAGGATGGAAATTGTAATTGTGTTCATAAATAAATATGGAATTACAAGCTAAAAAAAGATTTCAAAATAACAATAATTCTTAATTAAGCACGGAATGTCATATCATTTCATAGTCTTCCCGTAAAAGCAAGTAAAATGATGAAAAACTATTGTTTAATAGGCTGGCTGATTGGTGAGTTCGCGTTGAGTCCTGACCGAGTGAGACGGATCGACAGACAGAATAGGCGAGGACGATTCTTGCTCGTGCCTTCCTGACTGCAGGCAGTCAGTACCGAACAATACAGAAGTTTGTGTGATTGTGAGCTGTAACTTGCGCTACAATTCGAACAGATAATCGAACAGGAGACTTCCCCCACCCTCTCTCTCTCTCTCTCCATTGATTCAGTGCACGTGATTTACAGTGCTCACGGAATTGGTAACCTTCGCATCTAAAGAAGAGTGGTTTTCTTATCACGTGCTGTTTTGTGTGTTTCACTAACAGGTTGCCTTAGGTATTGGAATTAAGTGTTTGATGTTGTGTATTTTTTTCATCTGCTTTCTTGATATGTCCCTTACTACACGAATAGCGACAATCAATGTGAACTGAATTTTTTTCTGATTTTAAGATTAGCTTGTTAAAACAATTTCTGTTTAAATTCGATATTCATATATTGTTTATACAAGAATTATGTACAACACAGTTAGACTCGGTTTATGGTTACGATGCTATTACCAACATTGGAATGGATCAGCGTGGCTGTGGTATTTTAATTAAACACGGTATTCATTACAATGAAACCCAGCACTTATTATCTGGTAGAGGCATCAGTTATGTTAGCCATAACACTTTATTTATAAATATTTACTCACCAAGCGGTTTTTGTAATAGACGAGAACGTGATATTTTCTATAACACTGAGATCGTACCTTTGTTTTCTCAGACTAATAGATTAATATTTGCTGGTGATTTTAACGCTGTGTTGCGGGCTTGTGACACAACAGGATATTTTGTGCCATGTACAAGTTTACAGACCTTGGTTGACAAATTGCAATTAATTGATGTTTGGGTTGCCAAACGTAATGATGTTATTTGTACATATAAAACTAGTACAATGCAGTCCAGATTGGATCGTTTCTACTGCAGTTCTGATCTTATATCACAGGTATCTACTATCACAGCTGTAGCGGCTGAGTATAGCGATCATATCTCAGTAATTATGAATATTTGTTTACAGAGCCCGGATAAGGTTTTTGGTCCTTCTTATTGGAAATTAAATCCTCGTTTATTGACTGATGAAGCTATTTATCAGGAATTTAAAACTAAACTGAGTTATTGGGTAAAACAACAGAAATATTTTCCTTCAAAGAACCATTGGTGGACGCAATATACAAAAGATAAAATTAAAAAGTTTTTTCAATGGCAAGGCGCAGAAAAAAAAGCGTGAAATTCATCACACACTTGAATTTTGGTACGGTGTCTTGAATCAGCTATGGTTAGGGCCGCATAACCGAGAAAATTTCATAGAGATAAACAAAATTAAAGCTAAAATTATGCAAATACAACGAAAGAAATTGAATAAGTTCACTAATACAACATACCCTAGTGAAATGATTAACGAACAGATATCCTCTTTTCATCTTATTCGTGCACATAACCGTCGAAAACAATTATTCATTTCACAATTAAAAGATGATGAAGGTAATGTACTTAATCAAGATGATATAATGCGCATATGTAAGCAGCATTATGAACGCCTATATGCTAAACAACAAGTGTCAACTCAGGACTGGAACTATTTGTTTTCTCATGTACCACACCAATTAACGGACGAAGATAACGATCAATTGTTACAACCAGTGACTGCTAATGAAATTCTGAACACTTTAAAATCTTGTAACGAAAACAGTTGTCCTGGCAAGGATGGTTTAAGCTATATGTTCTTTTTACGCTATTGGGATATCATTAATGATGAATTTACGAAAATAGTGAATGAAATTATAACACAAGGTAATGTGTTGCAAAATGATGGCATTATAATTCTTATACCTAAAAATAATAATTGTTATAGTGTATCTGATTATGGTCCTATCTCGATCCTGAATACTGATCTCAAGATCATATCCAAACTTTACGCTAATAGGCTTCAGCCACACGTTGAATACTTGGTTGGTTCTCTGCAAGTTACACTGTCTAAACAATTCAACATTTATTATGCATTAAATAGTATTCGAGACTTGATCAATTATTTTCGCTTCATGCGAAAACTTCCAGCGTGTCTGTTTTCTTTAGATTTTGCTTGTGCATTTGACCGCGTAGATCACGAGTATTTATATGCAGTGCTCCACTGCATGAACTTTGAGCAGAGACTGATTCAACTTGTACAAACCTTATATTGTAATACAAAATCTCAACTTTCTATTAATGGGTATTTATCTCAATCATTTGCCATACGACGGTCAGTCCGTCAGGGTTGTGCTTTATCAATGATGTTATTTGCACTGAGTTTGACACCATTTTTGTATACTTTAAATAGCTTTCGACAACCTCAGTTGCATGATTTTCAAAATTTGAATGTATTTGCTTATGCAGATGATGTTAGTGTGAGTTGCACAACTGCCGAACATATTAAATGTATTTATGAGACAATACAACATTATTGCAGTGCTAGTGGGGCACAGATAAACTTTAAGAAATCAAAAAGTTTCCTTTTTAACAATTGTCATGAGTTGGTACTAGATCCCCGATATTTAACTTATGAGTCAGTCGAGAAGATGAAAATCTTGGGTATTAACTTTACTTTAGATGAAGAGGCACAGGATACAGCTGTATGGGAACACCCTTGTTTCCCAAATCAGAACACAATGTATGACAAATAAAAAACGAGACCTCACATTAGTGCAGCGCATTTGGTATGTGAATACGTACATTTGTAGTAAATTGTGGTATGTGAGCCAGATTTTACCTTTACCCGATAAATATGCAACAAAAATACAATCAGTAATTGGTTGGTTCATCTGGGAAGGACATTTTTTTCGTGTGCCGAGAACAGTGTTGCATTTACCACACGAGTGTGGTGGTTTACAAATAATTGATGTTCAACTAAAGAGTAAAGTGTTGTTTTTAAGTCGTAACTTCAAATTGTATCGTATCCAAACATCACACACAGTCAGTGGCTTAATTGCTGGACCGACAGTATCCCAGCACATAACTCTCCTAATGTTAATTATTTGAAACTTAGTGGTGCGGTTACATGTGAATTGATCAAAGAATGGAGTTATATACCACTTATGGATCCCCAAATATATTTTGAACCAAAACAGTTGTATTCTAATCTCAGAAAAAAATATTTATGGATTGACAATTCCACGTGTGGTGCAAAAATTTCCTGACCATGACTGGAATAATATATGGGTTAACATACATAAGAATTGGCTACCACAGTATATTCGTAGTTTATGGTATGCAGTTGTCCATGACTTAATACCAATTCAAGAACGCATGTATAAGATTCAGCGCAGCACAACAGAACTTTGCCTAAAGTGCAACAAACTGGATTCTCTGGGACATAGGTTAACAGAATGTGGAATCCTTATGATAATTTGGAATATCTCACAAAGGATGCTAGTCTTAATATTCAGGCGACCACGACAGTTTTTCACAAGTGATATGTTTCTTTTCCCAGACTACAATTTTTATCCCCGAACGAAGAATAATGCTGTAGTTTGGATTACTGCACACACCTTGCAATATGTATTTGTTACGCCACACAAGTTGATGTCAGCAGAAGACTATATTGACTTCCTGAAGCGCACTCGTTGGAAGTTAGGTACATTTACTATTCAACGCCGGTTATTTGCTAATTTCCTAAAAGTAATTGACGAGGTGTGATTACTAACTAATCCTCAGTTCAAACTTTCAAAGTTTATACAACACATGTTAGTTAATTGCGAGCTATTCTCTTGTACATTTTCTGTGTTTGTGTCAAATGTTATTGTCTACAATGTCTGATTTATTTTGCCTGAAACAGCAGTTTCCCTTGTATCATGAATAAGCAATAAAAGTTTGTAAAAAAAAGTGGTTATCATGCAGAGTTTGTAATAAAATTTAATTTTGTCTCGGCTTCAAATCCTGGTCGTCGGTAATATTTTTTCAAACGTAGAATAATATTGATAATATTCACTTTTATTATTTTTATGTTTTACACCAATTCAACAGACTTTACAAGAAATTTTTCGCTATTACTAAGGAAAGATATTTTTTAAATCGAAATAAAATGTAAAACACACATAGCATGAAATATGTTTAAAGCACTCGAGTTCTACTTATTATTATTCTTAATTGAACAATGGCTGCTATTGCACCTATTCTCTCGATAATAATAGAAACTAGTTTAAATCATAGTTTTACTACGTATGCCTAGGTCACATAAAACTGGTTACCTATCAGATGCTGCTTCCTATTGGCTGGTGGTAGCAACAGCAAGCAGAGAGTGCTGGAAGTTCACACTTGGTTTCCCATCGTTGGTATTAAATGCTACTGACAGTTATAGTACTGTACAGAGTGATCTATATAAATCTTTACAATATCAATAACTTAATTATTACTTACTTCTTCTAGAAGTGACTGTAAATTTTAAATTGCATTATATTGTCGAATGGTCTTCAGCAGAATTAGTTAAGTTGCCGTAACTGGAAATGAAATATAACTGTCGTCCATGATTGCCTAGTGTTAAAAGGTTGAACCGTCACGCCCTATGTAAATTTCACTTTTTAATGTGACCTAGGCTTTAATATTTCTACTGCTGCTATTACTACTACGTACTACTTCTACGGCTACCAATAATTTTCCGCTATGACTACTACTTCTATTTAAATACTATTTCAAATTCCGCAAATACTAGTAGTGCTAATCCTATTCACTGCTAAAACTACTACTTCTGTAATATGCCGAAAAGCCGGTGAAATGCTGAACGCGGAAAGCCAACGAGTTTCTATTTCCATTAAGTCCCTAAAACTTGGAGAAAGCGTATAAGGATATACCTGACTCGTATTAGCTTTTTCTGTGAATTTTGTAAAATAATAAAGAATACAAAACAACAACAAAGTTTTCCAAGCTATTTCTGTAAATGTAGAATGTTGAAAAAGGAGCAATTATTTAAAAGTAGATAGGAGAAGTAGGAAATATCACAACCCGAGAATCGAAAGATTTCTGCAAAGCGCCAAACAGATGGTGGTCCGTGGGAGCTAAGGCAGGAGAATAATGGGATGGGTGGGGTCCAAAGTCCATCAGTTTTTCACAGATTGTGACAGCAGCATGTGCCCTGGTATTATCATGGTGGATGATGACTCCTTCTTGATTGACGATGGTTGGGCGCTTCAATCGCAATGCTCTTCGCAGTCTGTCTACCTGTCAATAGTAGAAGGTAACATTTGGTTAGGTTTCAGGATTTCCTAGTGAATTATGACTTTGACATCCCACCGAACACTTAATATCACCTTCTTGGGATGAAGTTCTAGTTTGGACGTCGATGGAGGCTGTTAGGAACACGGCACATAATCCTTTGACGCTTTACGCTTCGCAGCAAAAACCCGCTTCTCTTCACCCGTGACAATGCGTGTCAACAGCCGGTAATTTTTATACCGGGAAAGCATGGAAACACAGGTCGCGACGCCCAACTCCTGTTGAGTTTCTCTCAGTTGATGTTGAACCTAACGTTTGAACTTTGTGATGAAACACAGAGATTCTACGCATCTTAACAGTTTTTCTGTGTTCCTGGAACGTTTGCGCTAATTTCTCGACCATTGGATTCGGGTTGTTTCGTATAGTTTGGTCGAGATCCTCTTCGGAAAACATTGATGGATGTCCAAACTGTCGTTGAATTTCTGTCTCCGCTCCTGAATTTTCGAAACTACCGACGACATGTGCTAACGTCAACTGCATCTTAATCATGCACTTGGTGAATGTTGTGGCAGACTGCGGCTGCATTATTGCCTTTATCGAACTCAAAACGTAAACAATGTGTGATGTTCTCTTCGTTGGTCTTCATTTCACCAACAATATACGCTGTCCCTGTCTGCTCGTCGACACTCGCTGCCTGTGCCTGTTTTGATGTTTCCCAGATTACGTGACTATCGATTCATGCACTGACAGCGCCACTTATGAGGTCAGTATTCCGCTAAACTGTGAGATGTCAAAATGGGTAGACATTTTGCACTCAACCAATATTTAATTTCTGGCTTTATCAAATCATTTTACTACTGGGAGAACAATATGGAGTACTTGATTGTAGGTATAGGTTTTTAAAGTAAATTTGATTACATGTTTCAATTTTATTATTTATGATGTCTGTTTATTAGCTTTGATAAATTGGCCATGAGAAATTCGTTATTCTTCAAAGATCAGGGATGACTATCTACTTCTATTTTACATTTAGGGGTAAAACAATTTATAAACCACGTGCTTATTGCAATATACTCAAATTTGAACTGAAAGAAAGTCACAAATCATGTAGTTTATACATTGATTAAAAGATGGCAGTAAAATAGATGCATTGGTAATGATGTTTGTATTAGCATGTAGTTTATTTATTTAGTACAAGATGTCACTAGTAACGTAGATCCTCTTTAAGTAATTGAATTAAATGTGTATAATTGACATTCATTTAAAACTGTATTCAATGCTTTTGAAGAAACACACTTGTTACATTTTTTCGATAGCACACAAATATAATTATAATTAGCCCAGATCAGAGCTAAATAAATCTATCTACCTCTGTAATTTTTAATCTGACTTTTATTTTTTTGAATTTGTTTATTTTCTTTCGGTATCCTTGGCTCAGGACGAGGTGAGGTAGGTAGAGGATGGTGAAGGTTCACGGCATTATTTAAGGTTCCATCCCTGCGTTCGCCAGGTGAAACTGAGGTAAACCCTGGAAACCTCAGTAAGGATGGTCGGCTGTGGAAACCTCAGTAAGGACTGGGGATTTTAATCTGATAAATAAATACGAGATTAACAATTTTACAACCTTATAAATAAAATATGATCTGAATTTGGGGAGTGTAAGCTTAAAATTGGGAAGGTTTTAGTAGAGTTTCAACGGCATCTACCAGCTTTTGACGGCAAAATTTTAAATTTCGGGCTTATCTCGAGAATTTTGGGGGATTCCACCACGGGGGTTCTGGCAGAATCACTGGCCGCCAATGACAAGCAAACGAAGCCCTATGTTAAAAGTTATAATTAGATATTAATTAAGTAATGCAGTAGGACCCCGAAAAAAACTGAAAATCCTGGCGTAATCCTTGGAATGGATATGAAATTATTGCAATAGAGCATTACTTAAGAGGGCTCCTCGCTCCAACTCTCCCATTTTTAACAGTTTTCAAAATATTTCAAAAACTAAGAGTACTATCAAAAATATAAATTCATAGCGCACTATGGAATGCAATGAACAGCGATCTCTAGAGCTTGTCCATTGGCGAGTGCTATATTTTCAAAGATTATGACGCCATTATTAATTGAAGTCTGAGCAGTCATCAATCGACAAGATTTCGAGATCGCTGTCCATTGCATATTATAGTGATTTGTATGTTCTAGAGCGCTATGAACATATATTTTTGATAGTACTCTTAGTTTTTGAAATATTTTGAAAAAATGGGGGACTGGAGCGAGGAGCCCTCTTAATTAATATCTTAACTTTTATAACAGGGCTTAGTTCGGTCGCCATTGACGGCCAGTGATTCTCCAAGAACTCTTCAAAATTCTCGAGTATTCCCCAACATTGAAATTGTTATAATCAAAAATCAGTAGAAGCCGTGAAAAACTCCATTTACACCCTTCCAATTTTGACTTAATAACTCCACAAACTGAAAATCCTGGTGGAATCCCTGATACAGCCTCAAGATAGAAAGCTCGAGGTCTACACTATTTCATTTGAAAAAGTTTGACTTAAGTTATGACATTTATATGAAATAAAGAGTACTGCTAGAACTAGGGAGCTAAGGTAGAATCTGCGGTCTCAGCATCCCGTTTAGCGTCCTTCTTGCTTGCAAAATTCCAGTGAAAAAAAAACAATAGCGTAACTTTTAATTTCAAACACAATTTACTCTCAGGTATTATGCAAAACATTTTTCCCCACTTTTCAAATTCTGAAGTGTTAGAACAATGGCTAATCTTTCCTTTCGCAATAAGGACACTCTAGTGCTCAATTTGAGAGACTCCATCTTATAGAGCCAGACATGGGGAAAGTCTACAGCGTCCTGGCCGGGATTTGCACCCGGGTCACCCGATCTTCAGTCAAACGCTCTGGTCTAGACCGGTAAAATAATTTCGGTGGGCGCTGGTTGAAAAGTTCCTGCTCTGAGATATTTTGAACTTCAATAAATGTAATTTGTTTTACGGCTCATTTAACATCATCTTACAACCGTTTCAGCTATCATACCAGTTTAACATTTTCGGGAAGTTCTAGGAGATACTCCTCAAAAATTTCGTCCGAGCTTTCATATTCTGTCTAATTACGATGATATAGAGCAGTGAAAGTTATTACAATATCAAGCCAAGATCGCTTCAACGATAAAGCAAGCGCATCTCTATACTTTGTGTTTTATATTATATATTTTTAAACACGGCTTGGCAATACTGACAACGGGGTGTTTGGGGACAGGGAACACCAACAGTATTTTTCTATTGCGTCGAATAATATTTATTCATGGCAAATGTGATGTTGCTATGTCTAACATAATAGAAGCAATTTGACAAATGAATTTTATAGAAAATCGACTGGTAACACTGATAACTTGGATGCTTCGGGACAGTGAAACCCTCAGAATTTTTATATTTTATCCAATAAAGTTTATACCAAGTTTGGTGCGGATATGTCTAACAAAATGAAAATTGGAACAATTGAGTTTTTATAAAGTAGGTCGGCAACAATAAACAACTGCACAAATCAAAACAGTTTCTGCGACTCTGAGCTAGTCTAGCCAATACCTATGCAACAACACAGCTCTACATCTTGTGGTTCCTAAGATTTCATTTCCACACATGGACAGATTAACGAACTGAGCGGTGTAATAAGATCTCTTTTTCCATAGCTTCGCTACTACAGAAAATAAAATATAAATTAAAACTCTTAAATTAAACTATCAAAACTATTATTATTACGTTACTACTGCGTTTCGTGAAAATGAAGAAGATAATATCTCTCCCATTGGGGTTCGAACCACCTGCGTTAAAAGTATGAAAATTTAAAAAGAGCGCGTTTCAACCGATTACGCCACAACGCCAGAAGCGTAAAATGTTTAAATAAAACAGTGATATGATCATAGTAAATTCGGTTATTACAAACACGTTTTTAAAGTTTAAATTTATTGAAGTGTATTATGCACATAAGTATATTACCATCACATCATCTAATGACGTCTACATACTTTCTGTTCTTTGTTTTACTTCTTTAAGCTTGCGAGTATTTAACGGGCCAGCCAAGGCTACAGGACTATTTCATCCCCGTTGGACGACTGTGCATTAAGCAGTCAAGTGCTTCTCAAGTGTCCGTTGGGTAGTCCGCGAAATGACTCTGCATATGGCCCTTAATTTTTAATAATTTGTCATTAATAGACGCATTTCTATTACTTTACTCTGCACAACCAACTTTAGAAATACGTGTGACGTCTATGAACGATACCTAGAATTAAAAATTCCCGTTGGGTTACAAAGAAAAATCACTTTGCGGGAAAAGCGAGGGAACTTTACAACTTGGTGCGATTTCTGGACTTAGAAATTTATCGACGCTAAATATTATTTTATTTTATATCACCCTTGTTTGTGTGCATACGTGGACAATAATTTTTACACAAATGCATTACGCAATTCTGCATATTCTTGCAAGTCAGTGATTTTATACGATGTTGTAATATTTATAACTTTTTAGAAAATAAATATTAGCTATAGACATGCGTCAAAACTTTTGTCCATAGCTGTACCATCCAAATACAAGTCTGATTTTCCACAAAAACTCGCGATACTGACTTATCCTTTCAAATTTTACATTCATTAAATACATAGTCATACAAATAACTAGCGTCCTTTACTTGCAAATCAGGATTTGGAAACTTCGAACTCTGTTGCTAAAATTCTGAAAAGTACCTCCGGGTAAAAATCGCTATCATCTTCATGAGAACTGAGACTCCGCGATAGACTAAACAAAATTAACACTACTAGCATCAAATACATACAAATGCTCTCTCTTTTGGTATAGAAAGTTACTTTAAGAACTAATCCCTGAAATATCCAAAATGGTACGAACTCACTGTAAATTCCGTCAATCGGCAAAACATCGGTTGAACAATTCTCAGCCACAATCGCCGAGAATAGTAGAAGATACGAATACCGCACAAGTATCAAGTATCGGTACTCCAGTCGTATTCTTAACCGCATGAAGCTACTTACTAAGATATACTGCTCACAAATTTCTATTTAATATATATCACGAGTAGCTCATACCAAACGTACCTTACCCAAGATCGACAAAGCCCAGATATGGCCTCTCTGATGGCGGACCACCTCTTCATTGGAACTCTGGTTTCATATTACGCCGTTAGGCGGCAGTGAGGACATAACAAAATTACTTCACTCTTGTTTCCCAGATGAATCAAAGTAAATGACATAAAAATTGTCGTAGCAAACATAGGGAAACAAACAAATAAATAGTGGAATGTAACAACAAAATGTACACTACAAGACTTCAGGCGTCTTTTGCCACGGAATCCAATCATTGGTTAAGCGATGCCAATAGTATGTGGCTGCAGACGACGACCACTTTGATTAACCAGGTAATGTAGTTTTCATTGTTTTGGCCTTTGGACATGACGCACCTGAGGCGGACATTTCATTCGTACCCACCCAGAATTTAGATAATTGTAAGACAGAAGATAAAATGAATTGTATGGGTGGTAATTAGATAATTGTCTTGAACTTCCTCCTATTAATTGGGGCTTTGGTTATTTCTTACATACGTACTAAAATATAATTTTTATGCCATGCTTGAAGAGATTTATTCTCCCTTTGTGGTTAGGTTTAACCAATGAACTATATTTTCTTTGCTTATTGGACTTCAAATCCAGGTCATTTATTACTAATCTTTTGCAAGAACAAGTAAACTACTGAAGAATTATTATGTTGTTTCGTATCTTTCTAATTCAACGTGAAATTGTCTTTCTAACTTTGTAAGAAATTGTTGGAAAGTTTTAAATCTAGTTATTTATTTTAAAAAAAAATAACATTCTAATTTTGTAGCTAAAAGTGCAAATAATAGAAAACCTTAGCTCCATCAAGTTGCCACCCCATACGGAGTTAGAGGATGAGACCACACGCATTGGATAGTGCATCGTTAGTGCACGTTAGTGCACATAACACTAACGTTAGTGCTTTAATGGGAACAAAGGGAGAAAAGAAAAACTGTGAGGGGGGCATACACTTTCGTTAAGCTTTCGCGGGTTAAACCATGTGGATTCGTTAGTGTATCGTTAGTGCACGTTAGCGCTAGAGACCCAGCGTTAGTGCTCTAATAGGAACAGAGGTGCCGCAAAAGAATTGTGTGTGTGGGGGGGGGGAATTTGACGTCAAGTTCGCCCCCGATAACATTCCGTAAAGCTTTCGGCTGTTAAACCATGTGGGTTCGTTAGTGCATTGTTAGTGCACGTTAGTGCTAGCTACTCAACGGCAGTGCTCTAATGCGGCCAGAAAGAGAAGTAAACAACTTCATTGGAAGTCAACTTGACCTGAAATTGGCCATTACCATAGTCCTCGGTAAGGCTTTCGCGAATAAAACCATATATGTTCGTTAGTGCGCATGACACTATCATCAGTTCTCTGTTCCTAAGCGAGAATTAGGAAACATATATGGGTGGGACCATCTTGAAGTCAATTTGGCCTCACCCAGAAAGAAAGTTTAGACCCATGCAAACCGAAATGTACGAGATAGCTAGTGCATTGTTAGTACATCGTTAGTGCACATTATTTCACATGACACTAAGGTTAGTGCTCCAATGGGAACAAAGAGAGTATACAAATATTTTGGTGGTGGCCAACCCTACGTCAATTTGGCCCCTTAACCATCCGTAAAGCTTTCGGCGGTTAATCCATATACACTCGTAAGTGCATTGTTAATGCTGGTTAGTGTACATGACACCAACATTAATACTCCATCCTGAAGCGGGAATTAGGAAAATTATTTGGACGGGACCATCTTGACGTCAATTTTGCCTCACCCAGAAAGAAATTTTAGACCTATGCGTACATAGATGCACGATATAGCTAGTACATAGTTAGTGCATCGGCAATGATCGTTAGTTCATATGGCAATAACATTAGTGCTCCAATGGGAACAAACAGGGAGGACATGTAGGGTGGCCAACTTGACGTCAAGTTGGCCCTGCAATAAACTTTCATAAAGCTCTCGCGGGTTAAACCATATTGGTTCATTAGTGCATCGTTAGTCCACGTTAGTGCTATAGAACCAACATTATTGCTCTAATAGGAAGAGAAAAATAGGGGGAAAAATTAGGGCGACCAACTCGACGCGAAATTGGCTTCCACATAACCTTCTCTAATGTTTTTGCCCGTTAAACCATATGTGGGTTAGTGCATCATTAGTGCACGTTAGTGCTAGCTACCCAACGTTACTGCACGTCACACTAACATTGGTGCCCCATACTAAGTGAGAATTAGAAAAAACTGCGAGTGAGAACAACATGATGTCGATTTGGCCTCAACCAGAAATAAATTTTAGTTACATGCGGACCTAAATATATGAGATCGCTAGTGTATCGTTAGTGTACGTTAGTTCACATGACACTAACATAAGTGCTCTATTCTTAAGCGAGTTTGAGGGAAAACTCTGGGTGGGACGAACTTGAGGTCTAGTTTGTCTCACACCAAATGAAATTTAAGAAAATATCCGGGTCCAAATATATAAAATCGTTAGTGAATTATTAGTAGACGTTAGTGTTACATCATTAAGTAAGATATAGGAAATAAATTTTGGCTGGGGTCCACAAAGATATTAGAGATCCATGCGAATCAAAATATATGACGTTAGTGTTCCGTTTCTAAGCGAGATGTAGAGATAATCAGTGGATGGAGACAGCTTTGCACAAAGAAATTTTATCTATACGGACCCCAACTCATGTTATGTTTAGAGAATTGTTATTCACGTGGCTCCAGTTTTAAGCGAAATATAGAAAAAATGTATTTTGAGCAACTTGAAGTCAAAATAGCCCAGTTTACAGAGATATTTGAAACGTATCTGGACCGTAACACATTGGTTACCGTAATACAACGTAACATCATTAGTGTACGTTGAACCTTATGACACTAATCTTTGTCCGTGATCGCCCCCACTTAGAGCACTAACGACGAAATGAGTGCCAATGATTAGTGCAACATTGGTGCTTCCTAGTGCGAGATACCAACGTTAGTGCTTCATTGATGAAGGTGCTAGAAGCAAGCAAGTTTAGATGCCAATTTTACGCTGGTCCCACACTTCAAGAACTAACGATAAAATTAGTACTAATGCTTAGTGTATCGTTAGTACTTCTGAGTGCACCACTTCCTATTGTTAGTGCTTAGTTAGAGCAGTTGCTAGAGTCAAAATCATGTTGCAACCAGGTTCACGTTCAAGTTCATTCACGAGTTCATAACTTTAACTTGATGTACTAACCATATAATTTGTGCCAATCATTAGTGCATGATTGGTGTTAACAATGAAATAATCTTTCGTTAGTGCTTCACTAGAGTATAGATACTAGAAGCTAAAGACCGTTGGAGAACGAAGATCATTTCAAATTCTATAAATTCACATTTTTCATATATGTAACAACGTTTTAACACAATCATTGTTTTAAATTGCTCTTGATTGTTAATAATAATTATTATGTTTATTATGATATTTATTTTTAATATATTGATATTTATCTAAAACATAATTCATTATTATAAAATGTTTATTACAAAACATTATTTATGTTTAATTAGTTGTTGAGAACATCATTATTAATTTTACTTACTTTAATGTGGTGCATATTGATGCAACTTTTTCATGCTGGTTTGAAACTTCCACAGTCGTTTCTGTTTACGTTAGATGTAATATAGATGAAAAGTTTGCAGCATTTGACCTTTTATCGTTCAAATCGACTTAAAGCAGTATCGAAAGTCCATGCGCTTAACCATATATCACTAGTATGTTTTCTAATACTAGTGAATAAATATATTCTCTAGTAACCAGCATATATTTGTGTCTAATCCTGTATGTGGATAGCTAAGTTTAAATCCATACATTATTTGACCTAATGAATTAGGCATACCCCGAGCGCCAGTACCTCAATTATTATTGTTGGTTTCGCTTTCCAGGCGTTCTTGGTTCGATATCAGTGGTCAACTATCCTGACTGAGGCTTTTCAAGGATGTTCCCTCAGTTACACCAGGCTAATGCCGCTATTGTACCTTCCAGTTAGGTCCTCACAAACTGCTTCCCTCATTCTTTCCCCTATCATATTCTTTCACTATGCTAAAGTTTTAATCTAGCAATGTATCAAAACATGTTAAACGTAGGTAACACCTGATAGATAGATAGATAGATTAATATGTTTTATGTTCCAAATCACGAAGTTATAAAAATCATTCTTACTTTGCAGCTTTTGTTGAATTGAAATACCCTTCTTCTGTCATCAAATACAACTTTTTCATTTCATACAGCATGTTTAGGAACTCCAATATCGTTTAACTTAATTATTTAAAACGTATGTGCAGTTGACAACATTTGGTTCTTTAATATAGAAAAATGTATTACTGAAATATTATTCCCAATATAGTACTTCATTTTCTCAGCAATAAAATAACAGCAAGAGTCTAGCATCATAAATTATTATGTGAACAATATTGCGTTTGAATTTTAAAAACAACAACACGTTTGCGTTTTTTGCTCTTTCTCTTAAATAAAAAACTGCACTTGCAAATCTCCCTGTCAGTTCCAGATACATTCCCATCAGTGTTCACTTTTTATCATATTTTGCCATTTACTTGTTTTATTATTACAATGAACAAGCGATAACATTGTTTGCGAATTATTAGTTGTAATGTGTTCAGCAATGTAGTACATGAGAAAGTATTTATTCAACGTTCTATCAAAGTAAAATTTACAGAATGATGTTAGATTTATGATAGAGCTTTGCGATAGTTAAATACAGTTTACGAGATATCGTGTTCCAATTGGTGTGGTTTAGCAATAAGCATTTAAAAAAATGAAAGTTTCCTATTTTTTGTTAAGAGATACAGATAATTTCTATACACGAAACAATATTACAGTTTGTTCTATTTTGCAACATAATTGAAAAGTCCATGGAAGTATCTATTGATTGTGTAACTCCATTTTATGCTGAGAATGAAGCTGTAATCAAGTGAAGAAGCATGCTACATTCCCCATTGTACCCGGCTTGATAAAGGCCAGAGAGATTATTTATTCTCTATTGAAATATGCTACTTTTCTACATTATGGTAATATTTCCCCGACTCTTCAATATCTCATGTTTCTTAAACCTCTTTCGTCTTGTGACAAAAGGCTACATCCGAAAAGAGCACATCCTCTTAAATTTCCCCATACATGCTTGTTCGGACATAAATGACCGAAATACTCTATGCCCGTGTTCAAATCTTCCAGCTTCTTGTTTTAAGGAACGATGGAACCATGAATAATATGACGGTCATAACAAGAGGTAGCCTTTACCCTATATGAAATATAGCTGCAAGTATTATAGAGAGTGATACAATATACTATGGTACACTCAGCGAAGAAAGTTCCTCAAAAATGCAAAGTAGAGAAGGTAGGCACCATACCATACACGAAATGTTGCGTTTAATCAGTTCTGGACAAGTACCAAATATCTGTGCCCCCTTTCGTTTCTTCGGGAATATACAAATATAGTGATTGGGGGGACCTATGAAGAGAGAGACACGCCCCTAGTTTGAAACCATGTACACGTTTTAGTTTTTTCTCCAATCCTGGATAAGGGCATAACTCTTTACATCAAGAGATTATTGTAACCAATCATAAACTTAAATTTCTGAAATATACTTCATCGGCGAAAAGCATGAACTCCAAAAATAGAAAATAAATTCAGTAAATAATAATAAGCATTACACTCAGTAAAGTTACAAGAAATAAAAAGTATACTATAAAAAGCCGAACTCTGAAGTATACTATGTGGCGTAATGGAACAATGCGTGGAAACGAAAACTTCAAACTAGAATCTGATGTCCTCGATTGAAGTCTCTTCATATGACCACTAACTTTTTCAAACTTTCATTTTGAATAAAACAGATGGAAAATGTCAATTTCACATACATATTTTAAATTGCATTCCAAGACTTGAATAACAGGTAAAAGAAATACGTTACGCTGTCAATTTTAACAGTAAAAGCTACGTAAGGGATATAACGAAATCAAGCGAACATGTAAGTTAATATGGCCAGCCGTCGAGATCAAGACGGTAATTACACAAGACAACGTTTAAAACATTGTCCTGTAAGATGAAGCAATTTATCTATTCTTTACTAATTTGGGGGGTGCTGATTTCGAATTTGGCAATAACATTTTTGTCGCACGTAAGTGTTTTGTGACATAACTCATTTACTTTTTCGTATATAGAACAAAATTGCCAGTTCATATTGTCTTGAATTTATGAATATTTACACACTATTGACAATAACCATTGATTCCGCCATACCACCCTGTGTCACACAACTCGAAAATCGACAGCTGATCGAAAATCGATAGCAACCATGCAAAACCCACTTAAACATTCCCAATTTTAACTTTGCACCCCCCAAACTAAAAATCCTGGCGGAATCCCTAATCATAACACAGGCTATCAAGCATAGAAATAGCGATCAAAAATCCTGCAAGAGCAAATGAAACTCAATTTGAGGTTATGAAGCAATGTTTACTTTAGAACTTTGGCAAAAGCGTTATCTCGTGTCTACATACTAAATAAAAAAAAGCGAAATTCCGCTCGATTTGAGCGGAAAGAGGGGACCCTCTTTTAGAGTGAATTATCCTCGGAAAAATGTTGAAAAATTTCCGCTCGAAAACCATGGGATTTATGGTAGCCCATGTCAATGGGAATGTAGACATATTTTTTTGGAGAGAACCCATTTGATCATTAAATTTTTCATCTTTTGAACACGAAAACGACGCAATAAAATGATGACATTGTATAAAGATGAAAAAGGTAGCATTTATTTATAAGTAGTGTGAAAGAAATGTAATATACTTGTGAATGAAAAAGAGTAAAAGAAACTAAAACTAGGTGAGATGTAAACCCAATACCTTCCAGTCAGCTATCCAAAGCCTTAACCCATGAGCCAGCAGGTCAAAAATATAAGCAAGAGTAGCTGTTTCTGTACGAACGGTGTGGCCGAGAGCTGAAGATAGCCGACTCCGGAGCGTGGGGTCTTGGATTCGAATCTCACTGTCAACTCCTATTGATCTTTTTCTGTTGGTTGAAACAGTTTTGTATACGAGTTGAAAGCCGTTAACCAGCAAAGCGAATTTCATGTTTGGGAAACGAGTTTGATACTAATATTACCCTGGGTGCTACGCCCTATATGCAACCACTGGACAGCTTCTTCTTCAGAATTTTCAAGTCATTCTATCGTAAGATCCATTCCTACATACTAGCACATGATATTTATTTCGTTTTGTACCGACGTGAAAACATCTTGTGCATTGTCGTTGATATATAACTAATTTACGAATCTTATGTTCAAGCCTTTTCTATTGTACTCACGGTATACTTGTGACTACTACGACAAGCATCCTGGAACATTTCGTACCCCTATATAGCAGTGCTTTCCGCAAAATGTCCAATCATGCATAGACTGTGTACATTCGTCATTTATCAATTGCTCGTACTGTAATGCATGCTTTGTTTCCTTCATTTTGTTGTCCTTCGTCATGCCCATTATTCAATACACTTTTCTCTTTATTTGTTTCTAAGTTTCACGTCTTGCACAATCTCTTTGTAGGTATACGTATCTAGGGTATGATTTTGCATCCTCGTTTGCAGGCAGGTATATATCTACGTGCTTTCACCCTTTTCATTTCCCACAAAAACTACCGAGTTCCAGTACGATGGATTCACAGTGTCATATCATCACTGATTTTCCCCCTAAAAGAATATAGTCGACGGTGATATTTGAACCCACGACTCGGAGTCGACTGTCTTTATCACTTTTTTATTCAAGTAAGTCAGCTATTGCAATCTTACTTACACAATAAACTCTTCATGAATACTATGAGAACATAAAAAACATACTCAATATACTGCTCAAACATATTCAGTGTAATTCAGAATATTAATCATTTCCGGAATTTTATTAAAGGCTAATTAAAAAAAACATGTACACCCTATTCCAAAAAGGATGACAGCATTGATTACTGCACTTATCAGTTGAAAATTCTCGGGAAGGGCGTAAGCCATAGTGCTGTTACCGCCCATATAATTCATTTTATCTTATCTTATAGCTGAAAAGTTTCTAAGTCCAACTTCGGGTATCTTTGGAAATAGTAAACCAAACATGTCAGGTTCGAGCCCTAGAAGGAAGGATTAACCTTCGCAATTAAAAATAAAAAGTGCAGATTTTTTCTTATTTTCAGTGCAATAAGACATGTTGAAATATTATTAAGTGTAGAAAAAAGTAACATTCATTAAAATACGTAATGATACAGTATTTCGAAACCACCCATATATCTGAGCACGTGATCGTTTTGACACCTATGTTTCTATACGTAAAAGCACATTTGCAATGAAAGTGAAGACAGCAGTTTTAGTTCTCGCATTCATAGTACAATAAACAAGAGGAAGGAGAGAAAAACAACAGCATTTGCAACGTATATAAATGCCATTGTCTTGAACACCAAACATTAAGTCATGTTTCTTCAGAAGGAGTTCTGTCAGAAGGAAATAGATAGATGTGTTCATGTTAACTCATTGGTAGAGCGCGTAACTTCTAATCGTGAGGGCGTGGGTTTGAATCCCGTTCTAGAAAATATATTTTTATGTAATGATATATTCCTCAAAGCATGAATAATTACTTAAATAATAATAATTAGTTTTATATGTATCCATACAAGCATTGCAGGACATATGTGCTTATTATATTTAAAATATAACATCAGAGAAGTGGTGGATGTTGACAGAACGTCAGTTTGTTATATATGAACGTTAAATAAAAATCAAGTAAATGTTGTTATATGCAAAGTCGGACCAAGGTTCCATACAGTAAACTCACTATCCCCAAAGTTCATACAAATTCACTATACCCGAAGCTCATGATCCCCTCGAACGATGAGTCACGAAGATACTACAGTAAAGAAGACAAAAGTTCTTTCCATGGGTCTGAAATGCTTTTCTCTCTCTCTCTCTCTCTCTCTCTCTCTTTTTTTTTTGCTGGAAAATTCTGTACTTTTGTCATCTGATGAAGAGAAGTTATTATTGTCTTATTAACTAATAGGAAAAATACTTGACCTGACCAAGGCTCGATTTCACGTTCGTGTAGTATTCGTTTAGAAAGCATAGGTTTTAACCATGAGCTACTTTTACAACTAGAGAAATGTTGCCTAGATTTGTCTTATTAAGACATCAGCAGATTGAGTCACGCTAAGTGGGCCATTTTATACATTAGTGGTTTTAGATAAGGAAGATTAAATTATTATTATTATTATTATTTATTTTAGTAATAGTAAAACAAACTAACTATTTGGTAAGGAATAATATTCATTTCCATCTACGCAACTGTCTTCGAACAGAACAATCCTGTGTCTGTATGCTTTTTCCAGATTTAAATCTGCATTGTATATTTTATACGTGTAAAAAGCATATACAATTCACTTCGTTAAAAAAGCTTTTCTTATTGATGAAAATTTCTTTATGAAAATTATTATTAGAATGAAATATTAATAGTATTTCTCTTCATACTTTATGACATAAACTGAAACATACATAATTGGGTTATCCCATGACAAATCATCCAATTTTAGAAAACAGTGGTTACATCAGCATTTAAGAAAAAAATATTTTTCGTATATCGGTTCCTACATACCTGAAGATATCAGAACCACTTTTGAAATAAATCTTATGCCCTTATTTCTCGCGTGGCGACTATATTTCCAAAATGAAGGGTGTCGTTTTTTACCCCCGTAGACATGTACGGAAACCTGAATATATCAAAAACCAGAAGAGCTAGAGAAAGCTTACACAAACACTGTTGGTTAGATCTTGAATGTACATTGAACATATGGAGACACCTTTTCTGAAAATTAGTTTCTTGATTCCAATAATTAGGCTGAAAAAAAAGTAATAAATTGTGTAAAATTTGATATTTAACAAATTTCTTGGGGTGAAGGAATTGAATACAATTTTACAAAATTTTGTAATATTTAGAACTACCAACCGAGTGTATGCACGCAAGAAATCATGGTCCTAAATCACACTCCTTCTCTTCTACGGGGGTTCAAACATGCTCCTTTGCGAAAAATGCTGGATTTCGGGCTTAAATGTCCGAAAACCCTTCGTCAATAAGATACTTCTATGTCTGAAATGGATTGTAGTAAGGAACACAGACACCATATTCATTACAGAATTACTTTAAGCCCGCAGTTGTAGAGCTTTGTTCTTCATTACACAGATTTTCTCGAAAATAAATCTTCATACAAATAAATAAAACTTCTAGATTTTGCACCAGAACTACTGTCACTTTGTCTAGATTCAGAGAATCATCAAAATATCGTGATTGTACTGCTATTATCAACTGAAACTTGATGTTTCCCACAATACACGAATTTAAAATTTTAAGTTTTTATTTAGCAGTTTATTAGTAACGTGAAATATCACTACATTTGTTGTGGTAATAATAATAATGAAATGCAATATTCATTAATGTTCTACGAACAACATTGTACCAATACAGCACTAAGTCAAACAAGATACATATAGATATACAGATAGCAGATAAATATACAGCTAAACAAGAAGGTGTTAAATATTGAAATTTGATAGTAATACAAATATTTTACGTAATGATTGTTGATTAAACGTTTAAACAAATACAATCTTTGTCAGAATCAGTCAATAATTTATGGTGCCTTGTTCTGCACAAAGGAAACACTAATTCAACATTTTCCCTCTCTTTTCTAAATTTGATTTTTATTTGTAACGGTTAGACCGGGATAGGAGATAGGAAAGGATTTGGGAAGGATTTTGCCAGGGTCTATGCTGTAGGTGTCATCCCAGCATTTGCCTGGTGTGACTAAGGAAAACGTGGAAAAACCTGAATCAGGATGGTCAACCACTGGGATTAAACCCACAGCCTTCCGAATGCTACGCCAACGCTCTACCACTCACTTGTCGGCTTGTTGAGTGAAAGGGCCCGGATTCAAATCTCGGTGGGTGCGAGTATTTTTTTTTCTTTCAAAATACATTTCAATCTCTTCATATTTATTATTAATAATTGCTTTCTTGCATTTTCCGTAGATTATCCTAAATTAGTGACAATGGGTCAAGGTACGTTAAGTACGGTCAGGTTCGGTTATGTATCCTTACACTTTCGTTTCTTTCTTTAAATGTACATTTCTATCTGTGTGTGCGAACCTGACCTTACCTAACCTCTGCTAACCCATGGTCATTAAAACGCAAGTAAACAAATATTAATCATAAATGTGAACACATCGTGACACATTTTGACAAAATGGATACTGGATTTGAAAGGGATTCAGAAAAGCTCTGGTAAGTGAAAAATTTAACGCAAATTCTATAACTCCCCTAAGTTTGTAAAGTATACTTGAATTCACAGAAGTCAGATATGCCAAACGTACGGAAACCTATTGTGCAATTTAGGGATGAGAGGGAATTTCCCCTCGAAGTCTGCATGTGGGAACACGTATAATACATCATAATCATTTTATCACACTTTTGCATATCAACACATATTATTCCAATGTAAAAATACACTGTGGCAACCTTAAAGAGTTTTTTTCATATTTTGTCCTCAACAAACACTGGGATAATACCACCAACTCAGGTCCTTGCCGACACCTTCCGAATCATTTCCCTTCCCATATCCCCGCCTGAGCCTTAGATGCCCAAAATCATAAATAAACTTTAAATTCATTGCCAATTCAAAGTACGTACTGTTAGTTACAGGACATATAGATTAAATCCAATTTTAATGTATCGTGATAGAAGAAACCAACAAATTGAAGCAGAAAATATTATTTTTAAAAAAAACTATGATTTGAAAGACAATTTGAAATAAAATTAATATATATTTAATTGTGTTTAGCAGGGTCTTAACTCATAAACCCATTTTGTTAGAAAATATCGATTGGATTCATTAATGTTTGAGCTCGCGATTGCAGGCACAAGAGGCCAGCACGAAACCATCAGACCAGCGAGACTTATTGTTTCTGACGATAAGAACACACATTCATTGGAAACTATCGGTGTTTGCGGGTGTCCGATATCATAACAAAACAAGTATGATATTTTTCATGTCAAAGCTGTGCTTTTATATACTTCAGATAAAAAAACTGAGAAAATCAATACGTTTTAATTATAAAACTTAACACGTCTAAGTTTCATCAACTAACTCCTTGGCTTGAATAGGCACACAGAATTACATAAACAAAACGACGTCTAACGAGCCAGCTATCTGCTTTCTGATCACCTCCTGTCACCCAATCCCATACCGTCAACACAAAATGAATTTTTAATTAACAACAGCCTCTGATTCCTGTCCAGCCCCGGTTCCTACTACATCAACCTACGTTGGGACATGCATAGGTGTAGTTGGAACTGAGAGTGGGCAGGGATCAGTGACTGTTGTTAATTAAACATTCCGTTTGTGTAGACGATACGGTATTGGCCTCCAGGAGCGAATCAGAAACCCAATCACTGGCTCGTTAGCAGTTATCTGGTTTATGTTATTCCGTGTATCTGATCATGCCAAGTAGTTGAAAACCTGGGGTCTGGTGCTGAGGGTCGCGAGTTCTAACCCTTATTAATCCACTTTTTAAAAATAAATTGGGTTAAACATTTAACACCCTTGTAAACACAATTTTCTATTTTTAAATTTTATTTCAAATTGTTCTTGAAATAATATTTTTTCAAATAACATTTCTGCTTTTATTTGTGATTTTCTTCTACCACGATACGTTAAAATTGGATTTAATTATATGTATTTATGGCCTTATTAATTATTGGCCGTAAATTTTATTTATGGCCTTTACGAATCTTAGGCTCAGCCGGCATAGGGAAGGGGAAGGGATTCGGAAAGGTGTCGGCCAGGGCTTGTGTTGAAGGTGCAATCCCATTATTCGCCTGGCGTGACTGAGGAAAAGCCCGGGAAAACTTCAGTCAGGATGGTCAGCCACTGGGACCGAACCCACGACCTTCCGAATGCTACGCCTATGCCCTAACAATGAACATTGTCAATATAGAATGAGCGGGAGGTACTGTACTATTCCTGACATCCAGTATATTATATTCGTATATTCACATCTATAGCATATGATTTGTGTGCATGTGTGACTTGATTTATGTCGTTTAAGCGTTCTAAAAGAATCCTGAAAGGATTTTATAAACATTATTTTAATGACTTTAGACATATGAGGATCAAGCCGGGATAAAGTTCGGAGAGTGTGTTGGAAGGTAGATGACCAGGGCCTATTTTATAGGCACTATCACCGCGTTTGTCTGGTATAATTAATGAAATATCTTGGGAAACTTCAGTGAGAATGGCGATATCTCAGTCGGTTTTGCAGCTACGATAACCTTTTTAAAATTGAACATTTTCTTTGAAGCGATTATAAGATGGTAATTGTTTCATTCATGTTGACGCCAAATTAAAACTTTTAAGAGAGGTTAGAAAGTCTGAAAATTGAATTAAAAAAACTAAGACAAGATCTGGGTCGAAAAAAAAGTTACTTTTAGTTTTTCCATAACCATGATTTTTTTCAGTTGTTTTAAAGTGGTAGAACATAACCAAAAATAAGACTGGTGACCGGGCTTCTTACGTAATATATGCACTGTAAATACAAGTTCGATAGTGCCATTTACCATGTCGCATTCGTGGGGGACTGATCAAGACGTCGGCTTCTTGAGTAAAAGATGCCGGGTTCGAGTTCCACCCGGGCTAAAACTGTTTCTTCTTTCAAAATATATTTTTATATGTTCATATATATTATTTAATAATTGCTAGGATACATATAAATAAGTGATTGCTATTGAAAGCTAGGATGTGTCTGGACGCTAACCGAGTGAGGTGTTCGAGGGGGAGGGCGCGGTGCGTCCGAAGGCAGCCGGGCGCGGAACCGCGGAAAGAGGGGGAAGCAGCCTCCAGTTAACGGTGGGCATACGCAAAAGTGCTGTTAACATTCTCTTCCACCTGTTATTTAGTACATATAACATTAATTTTATCTTTCTATTATCAAAGTCTCTGTGCTGTTCATTTGCACGGTCGAGACAGTCGTAATAAAAAGAACTTTGTCAAGACATTCTTTTCTTAAACAATTCGTATTAAAAATAAAAAAAGAATAATTTTCTTGATGCATGATTTAAAAAAAAATTCATTGGGCGTCGAAATTGAAGAATTTATAAAGTTACTGTATATGAGAGAGCGCCCTATGCGATCTGGATGTGCATTCAGATATATCTTAGCTATCAATAGTAATCACTTATTTATATACATCCTAGCAATTATTAAATAATAAATATGAACATATAAGAATATATGTTGAAAGAAAAAAGAAGAGAAAGAAGGACTCGAACCCGGGACCTTTCATTTAAGAAGCCAACGTCTTGACCAGTCGACAAGACAAACGGCACTTTCGAACTTGTATTGACAATGCATATATTACGTAAGAAGTCCGGCCATGTGTCTTATTTTTGGGTTATGTTCTACCACTTTAAAACATCTGAAAAAATTTATGGTTATAGAAACACTAAAAGTACATAACATATATTATTTCGAGCCAACCTTTGTCTAAGTTTGTTTAAAAAAAACAATTTTCAGATATTCTAACCTTTCTAAAAATTTGAATTTAATGCCAACATAAATGAAATAATTATCATCTTATAGAGTTTGAAAAAAATGTCAATTTTAAAAAAAGGAAGGTCATCGTCATGGACGTATTCACGAGGTGGGTCCAGGGGGTGAGGACCCCCTCCCCAAACTCAGAGTTTTATGTAAAATTAGTGTAACTTCAGGCTTAAGTATACATATTTAATATAAATTTCATGCCCCAACACAAATTGGAACCCCCGGAAGCCCTTAAAACCCTTGCAAAACGAAATTCTGGGTACACGCCTGGTCACCGTAGGTACAAATTCGACCGAAATAACGCTAAACTACCGAAAGACACAATTCAATTTGAGCTTAGGTTAACATTTTGGGGCTGAAATGTGATGGAGAGCCATCATTTTTTATGCTGAACATGGTAGATTGTTTTATGACGATTCCTTTTAAGGTACTTTTCCCATCTTATCCTGCTAGAATTTATAAGGTGGCCTGATGGCCCTTTGAACTTATAAAAATATATGTTTTTTTTAATTGAAAAAATATTTTTTCTTTAAAAATATATTTTTTATGATCTCATTTATTATAATTAATAGCTTTGGTATACAAATAAAGGCTACTGAAACTAGGATATATATACATAAACCAGGTTTGGCCCGCGAGCTCGCAAGGGAGCACGGTGCGTCCGAGGTGAGCTGGGCGGCATGAGCCTTAGCGGAGCGCAGCCCCCAGTTAGCGGTGGGCATATGTAATGTAGCATTTTGCCTATGCCCACCGCTAACCGAGGCCTGCGCCCCCCCCCCCCACGAGTTCCATTTTTAGTTACCATGGGATAGCGGAGTTTACGTAAGGTCAGGTTCGCACAAACAGATAGAAATGTATTTTGAAAGAAAGAAACGAAAGTATAAAGATACATAACCGAACCTGACGTTACCTAACTTACCCTAACATCCCTAATTTTATATAATCTACGACAAATGCAAGAAAGCAATTATTAATAATAAATTTGAACTTAGAAAAATATATTTTTAAGACAAGAAGAAAAAATCTTAACTTTTTTTTTTTTTACAAAAACTGCACTTTTAAAAACAATCTTGAAAATGCAAGAAAGGAATTATTAATAACAAATTAAATTTTTTTAAATATATTTTTAAGAAAAAATCTCGCTCGCCCGCCAGGGATCGAACCCGATTTTTTTTTCTTTCGTTAGCCAGCTTTCTATTAATACGCCACGCTAGGCAGCTGACAACTGATGCTCTGGGTGCTGTATATAAATCCCCGATCTAATGAACGCAGAATTTCTAATAAAAAACTTTACAAGTTGAGTTTGGCGAATAAGTACGCCGCCAGCAAGTGGAATTTACTTTCTTGAAAGATAGTTCTGAAATCTAGGATATATATAAGTAAACCGCTGGGAGTTGCGATGGTCTGTGTAACTAAGTGGTTAGAGTGTCATACTTTTACTCGCAAAGTCTCTGAATCGATTCTACGAGCTGCTTTCCAAATATTTTCTTCCAGAAATTAAGCGCAGTACTTGATGTTTGTGATAGCTACTGAAAGAGATTTATCCCGCAAAGGGTGAAAACCACAAGACAGATAGGAAAGGGGACAGGGGGAGATAGACAGAGACCGTGTATTCATAAGCGTTAAAATTTTATTTATTTCCATGTGTTGCGCCATTTCCTCCCTCTTTCCTTGTTTTCTCCTCTCTTTTTACGCTCTTTCCTTGTCCTCTTCCATTCTCTCTCTCTCTCTCTCTCTTGCTCTCTCTCTCTCTCTCTCTCTCTCTCTCTCTGTGAGTGTGTGTGTGTGTGTGTTTGATTAAGAGAAGAATTTGATTGTTGCCCATCTATCTCGTTGTTCTCTACATGAATGAATAAGTCTATCCAAGCATGTCATGTTTTGGTTCATATGTGTACTGTAATGTTGGTTATCTAACTATGAGGCGTAAAATGCAACAATTCTCCTGGAGGAAAATGCTACTACTATTTCTTATAATTCAAACCTCCATTTACTTTTGTAAGTAACTGTACGTCTTACAACAACGAAGAAATGATGAAACCGTGAATAATATGACGGTTATAGCAAGAGGCAGCGTTCACCCTATATGAAATATAGCTGCACGTTTTATAAAATGTGATACAATGTACTGAAGTACAGCCTATTCCTAAAAGATTGACCGTATTGATTAGGCTGTTTTGAGCTGAAAATTATCTAAGTCAAACTTCGGGGATCTTCGGAAACAGTAAACCAAAAATTCTAGGTTCTAGCCCTGAAAGTTAGGGTGAACTTTTGCAATGGAAAAAATGTGCAAGTGTGTTTTTCTTCTTTTAAGTGCAATTAGATATGTTGAAATGTTACGAAGTGTAAAAAAGTAACATTCATTGAAATACGTAATGATACAGTATTTCGAAAACATCCATAAAACTGAGCACGTGATCGTTTTGTCACCTATGTTTCCATACGTAAAAGCACATTTGCAATGAAAGTGAAGACAGCAAATTTAGTTCTCGCATTCATAGTACAATAAACAAGAGAAAGGAGAGAAAAACAACAGCATTTGCAACGTATATTAATGTGACTGTCTTGAACATCGAAATTTGAGTTTTTTTTAGAAGAATTTATCTCGGAAAGAAGTAGATAGATGTGTTCATGTTAGCTCAGTAGTAGAGCGCGTGGCTTGTAATCGTGAGGTCGTGGGTTCGAATCCCGTTCTGGAATATTTATTTATATGAAATTGTATATCTCTCAAAGCATGAGCAATTAAATAAAATAATAATAATAATCAATTTTATATGTATCCAAACAAGCATTTCAGGACATAAGTAATTATTATGATTAAAACATAGCATCAGAGAAGTGGTTGCTGTTGACAGAATGTCGGTATATTATATGTGAACAAAAAAGAATGAAGATTCATCGTACTAAGAACATTAACACTTTGAGCAAAAAGAGAGGTCACGTATGTAATGTAAGTGTACATCGTATTGCCCGTTCCTTAGCGCTACAAAAGATTGATGGAAAAACGGTGAAAACAAAAGAGGGTACACAGGAGGAAGCCTTTCACGAGAGTGTTGCTAAAGTATAATTATCGTACGTGAGACAAGTGTTAGGTTACTTAAAAAAATGACAAATAATTATCACAATTTGTTTAGATGTAAAAAGAAAAACATGTTGGGTATCATGACATATATTACATAACTATTTATGGCGACTCAAATTACCATTACCAGTATTAACATTGGGGGTATATACACTATAACAAAATATGTTGCACTCAATGATTTTCTGTTAAAATCTGAAATCGATGTCGCCATATTATAAGAAGTAGGACCAGAAATAAAAAATGTGCACTCCTCGTATAATGTTTACAATAACACTACATGCAATAGACTAGGTACTGCTATTTTTGTAAAATATTGTATTCCATTTAATAATGTAAAATATCATCCTAGTGGACGTCTTTTAAGTGGTGATATATATGGAATTACCATAATAAATTGTTACGCGTACTCAGGTCCTAACCAAAGGAGAAAACGTAATGATTTTTTTTGCATCAGCGGTATTCCCTTATCTGAGTGGGGTGCATAATAATTTGATACTGGGAGGAGATTTCAATTCAGTACTTGAGAAGGAAGATTGAAATTAAATTAAATCGTTAATAAATATACCTTAGCGGACATCTGGAAAAGCATAAAAGGACAATTATCCGGATACACATATATATTTCTCGATAAAATCGTTCCAGAATAGATAGATTTTATACAACACCAGAGTTTTTTTTAAAAAAATCTCTAGAAATTTTTCCATTCCCTGTTTGTTTTACAAACCATTTAACATTACAGTTAAAAGTTAAAATTCCAATTGCAAAAATGATGCATGGAAGATGTATATTTCAAATGAACGAACAAATATTAGGAAATCCCGATTTTTGTAACATTTTTTAGACTAAATGGAAATACTATGTAACACAGAAGAAACATAAAAATTTGCTCGATTGGTAGTATGGTTATTGTAAATTAGAAATAAGAAAACTGTGTCGTTGGTATTCCTTTGAGTTACAACGTAATCAACGCAGAATCGATAATTTTTATTATGGATGTCTGTTAGATGCACAAAAAGACCCAATTAAAAATAGTGAACACGTTTCCTTGGTAAATAAATATAAAATGAAAATGTTAACCATACATCGAAAAAGACTGTGAAGTATTCAGCTTCGTTCCAAACTTCCAATATTCGTTCATGATGAACAATGTTCACTTTCTCATTTTTAACAAGAAGCAAATCGTAGGAAAAGAAAATTAATGACAAAAATTTGTGATCAAAATGATAGCCTCTATGAGGGAACGTTGGATATCCAGAAAGTGTTCTATGAAACTTATAATCAACAGTTCGGTCAAGAGCGAGTTACAGTTCAGGATGGCAACTGTTTGGCAACTGTACCTTCATAATCGAAATGATAATGAAAGTTTGACTAAACCGTTTAGTAGTAGTGAGATTGAAAAGCCATTTTGCTGCAAAGAAACAGAAATCCGCGGGGGAGGATGGGCTTCCCAGCATTATTTATCAAAGAATTTGGTATTAAATAGGAGATACAATGGAAGATGTAGCAAATGCGTGGGTTATTCAAGATGAAGAAGTGAAAAGGTCGAATCCTGCTATAGCTGTTTTTGTGCCTAAAATAACTCAACCAACAAAACTGAACTATTACCGACTGATTTTTCTTTTAAATAGTGGCACGAAAATAATAAGAAGATGTATTGCCAACAGACTGTCACTACACATGGAGAAAGTATTGGGTAATTTACAATTTGCAGCCATTAACAATAAGAATATTTTTCAATTATTACTTACTATAAGAGACTGTATCACAATCTCAAACGAGCGTAATTTATCTACCGTTATCGTTAATTTACATTTCCCAAATGCCTTCAATAATATTAACCATTAATATTTGTGGCAATTATTACAACGATTTGGGTTTGGCAAAATATTTATGAAATGGATTAAGTACTTATATCTTTGTGGCAGTATTTGGAATTTGTTAAGATAAGTTAAAATTAATTTATGGGCGGTAACAGCACATATTGTTTACACTCTTCCCGAGTTGGAATTCGTTACATAAACCAATTAAATAAGTGAAAATTACTCATCTCTCAAATGGTGATACTTTTTAAAGTAATTAATTATGAACTTACAAAAACAAGTAATAAAAAGAACGATAACCTACAATGTAGAAAAATGTAAAAGTAATGGCAATCGATCTCTCCTTTGGTGCGAATTTTTTAAAAGCAATTAAACATGGAGTTTGTGGTGACAAATTTGAACGGGATACCATATGTTAGAACAACGTGTTTTGGAACAACCTTCCTAAACCAGTATTTATGGTCGTTCTGTTAAGGAATTTGTATGAAAAAATTAACAATGATAATCATAGCAGTTACATAAATAAATTTATAGTTAGAAGAATAGTAAATAGTTTACTACTTAGTAAACAGAATGAACTGGATAGAATATTTATAGCAAACAACATCTCTGTAAAAAAGTTTGTGAACATTTCCAGTAATGTTTACGCTTTACAAACAAAGTTCACGTTCCTGAGGGACCCATATAGCGGTAAGTGTCATAACGTTTTAGTTTATTTTTTTAATAATGATAATGTACCTGTACGTAGTTTATGATTAAGAAAATAACATTTACTACGAAATAGATTTCCATAGTTAGTTTAGAGCAGTAAAACGATATAACCGTGTTCATCTAATATTTTTTTAAAAAACAATTTCACCAGATTACAATTCTCTCCACTGTGTATGTGCACTGGCAACAAATGGATTCAGTTTAAGGAAAAGCATCTGGGGTATAAATGTGAACAGTCGTCTCATTTTGCATTAAAAAAAATGGTTTTTGAGTTCGAGTTAGGATGTAATATTATGTCATTATTATCCTTTGAAACATAGATGACTACGAATATAAAAAACGAAAATTAAAAAATAAGTGGACTTGGGATGTTTTACACAATGCAGTTCTTCAATTTCTTTATAGCATTTAGGCGTCTCATGCTCAGGCTGGGAGATGGGATCTATGCTACAACTCAGTGTAACCTAAGAGTCAAATCGGTTCCTATTGTACCATTTTTATTTCTGATTTCTTCATTGCTCATACGTAGAAAAAAAATATCACTTAATTTGGTTTTCGAAGAAAAAGAACAATCTTGAAATATTTAAGAAATCTATGTAACTTATCAAATCACGTATAATACATTTACAGTCTTGCTCTTCTCCGCTTTATAGAGACTCGATAATTACAAGAGGTTTTAACGGGCTGTATTCAACTTCAAAAAGAGTAATTCTGAGAGAAACTTAAAAAGAGTTTATTTGGATTTCCTAAGAATATTTTCCTTTCCTGGATTTTTTAAAATTTTATTTAAATTTTTAGACATTTTGACTGAGGAAGAATGGATGATGGTCGAGATAATTGAATGAAGAAAATGTGGATAGAGGAAAAACGCAAGAGAACCAATGCACATCACGTTGTCCATCACGATACCGGGATCGAACAAAGAACTGATTTCCTTGAAGTTTCAGAAAACATCACAGAAAACACACACACCTGCTGTTGCTTAGTTCTTCGAGGAAGGAAAGGTCCGAATCATGAAAAATTCTACTACTACCAAGCAGCCGTAGCTCAGTTAAAGAGTGATGTATTAGCTTTCGGAAGGTCCTGTTAAAACTTTGGTAAACTTTATTAGTATATCGGCCAGTCTAGTAACTTTGGATTTCGGCCCGTCACCATTCCCCTTTAGCTGCTAAAATCCACACCCTGCCGGGACTCGAACGCGGGACCTCCGAGCCGATGGCCTACCGGCAGATCACTCGGCCACCCGACAGGCAAGAAAGGTCCTGGTAACGATCCAAGTGGCCACTTATCCTGACTAAGGGCTTTTCCTCAGTCACACCAGACAAATACCATGATGATGCCAACAAATTAGGCCCTGGCTGACTTCCCTCCAACATTGCAGTCACTTTGTCTCACCCTCAGCCTTGTAAGTGATATTAGCTTTTTCGATTTGTATGTACGCTTAACAATCGCTGTTACATTTAAGATTTTCATTTCGTTCGACTACTTGAAGCTCCTCATCATCATTAGGATCATTTTAATTCAAAACATCAATTCAAAATTAAAATTTGACTTCTTCTGTCCCACTTGAATAATATATTGTGAAACAAGTTTTAAGGTGTAGTTACAAATACATTAGGTATAATCCCTTAATTATAAATATATACCGATGGAAATTTTCGAGATTTTATGGAAACAATGATATCTTCAAGCACCAATATCTGCGAAAGGAAGAAAGATTGAAAGACTCTTGAACTTTCGTTCTGAATATCACAAAACTATATTATCACAAACTTTTAAAAATAACTTTGTTTTGAACATTTGAAAATTTTGATCGAGTTTCTTAGTGTAGCAGCAGCATGTTTTGCTATGTCGCTGATGTCATGAGAGAATAAGTTGATATTTGTATATTTTAAATTTTGGCGTGAGTATTTCAAATTATGAAGAAAAATTGAAGTTGCCTGAGTTATTTCGGAAATATCTTTTTTCTAAAGGATTGTTGAAAATATGCATTAGTTTATCTCCGAAATTAAGAGGTCTACGACGATAACATTTACAAGGTACACATAAAAAATTGTTGCTAGCAACTCGAAAAAAAATCGTCCAAATCACTTTGGATCAAGTCATCATGCCTACATGTCTATGATCTGATACGGAAGCTAGTAATGAATGACCCATTACTGTTTCACAGTATTCAACAGATGTCTAAAAGCAAGTTTAGCTTATTATTCAGCAAGTTTAATCATTTGTACAGATTAGTAGACTCTAAATGTAGATCAACTGCAGAGACACAATGTTGTTTCGCACCCAGCAGTGCACAACCACTTACAAAAGTAAATGGAGGTTGGATATTTACGAATTATAAGCTATTTCATCCATGAGAAATGTTTCATTGTACGCCTAATAGTTAGACAACCAACACGGCAGTACAAATATGCGAAAAAACATGGCATTTCAGGATATTCCTCCATTTGGAGCAAGAAATAATAAGTAGGTGAGCATCACTTAGACAACCACGAGATAGACAGGTATGCCATTCACGTTAAGTACTAAGATATAGGAATTAATGCAAAGAAAAAATAATAATATGGACGTCACGCAGCAATCGTCACTATGCATTGTTCACAGAGAAAGAGAGACAGAGAGAGAGAAAGCATGGAAGAAGACTTGAAATGAGCGAAAAAGAGAGGAGAAAACAATGAATGAGAGAAAGAAAAATGGCGCAAGACATGGGTATAAATGAAATCTTAACACTTATCAATACAGAGTCTGCGTCTCTCTCTCCCCTGTCCCCTTGTATCTCGGTCTTGTGTTTTTCTCCCTTTACGGGATAAATCTATTTCAGAAGCAATCTCGAGCATCACTTACAGTGCTTGATTCCTTGAAGAAAATAATTTGAAATCCAAGTGGGGAATTGAATCCACAATCTTAAGAATGAGAGTCTGACACGCTCACCACTTAGCTGGATAGACCATAAAAATTGTGTTGTTAAATCAGCCAATACACTCGCGACTGTCACCGAGTTACGGCGTATATTCACGAGCGTATTGCTGTTGGAATTATGAACGGAAGTTGCGTCAAAAAGTGTGACGTATACGAGAACAAAGAGTGTAAAGATATATGACCACACCTAAAATTAAATAATTTCCACGTTCGTATGGTCACTAGTTCAAGATAATCTACGAAAAATGCAAGAAAGCAATTATTAATAATAAATATGAACATACGAAAATATATTTTGTAAAGATACATGACTACACCTAACCTTACCTAACCTCCACGTTCGTATGGTCACTAATTTAAGACAATGTACGAAAAATAAAAGAAAACAATTATTAATAATAAATATAAACATATGAAAATATGTTTTGAAAGAAACATGTGTTACCCCTACCGGGACTCGAATCCGGGCTCTTTCGTTGAAGAAGTGGACGCCTCAACCACCGAGGCGACCTAGCAAAACTTGTTTCTGAAGTTGAATTTACAGCTCACGTGTTACGTAATAAGCCAATATTGACGTGTCGTTGACTCAATGTCCGTTTAAAATTCCTACAACTATACACTCTACATATGCCCTCTGATTAATCTTATATATAATTTGATGAATTTTTACAATTTTAAATCATTCAACAATGTTAAAAAACATATATGGTAAAACATTAGATTTAATGCTCTCTAACTTTCACAGTATTGTTGTAACGCATAATCGTGACTCGATCGTTCCTGAGGATGTTCATCATCCTCCATTATTAGCTGAATTTATGTACAGTAAGCGGAACAAAAATATAGCAAAACCACATACAATTGATTAAAACTTTTTCAAAGCCAATTATGAGCAATTGTATCGTGACATTGTATCAGCTATTTATTTATTTTATTGAACACAACAGGTTATGTACCTAGTACAGATTTTCTTTGTACATATGATACATTTTACAAGATACTGTATATATTCATTTTTGATGCTTTGTGGTGACATTATGTAAAAATAATTCATTACTTTATATAACAATGAAATTCACTTGTATTTACATTAAATACGTCTAACTCTGAGCATGCTTTAAGAATACAATTATATATTGAGCACATTCTTCTAACAGGCGATATATCTAATACATTGGTCCTCTGGGGTGGGAGGTCGAAGACTGCATTACGAGGTCGAGTAACTCTTTGCGGAACGTGCAACCTTATTTCGGATAATATTTTTTCTGAATGAATTTTACTATGTACTAGTTTGTGTAAAAAAGATAGTAGAAAATTAACTCTTCTATTTTCCAGAGATTGGAATGAGTATATATTTACTAGGTCCA
The DNA here is from genome assembly GCA_022664845.1 of Lepisma saccharinum. Taxonomy (NCBI): domain Eukaryota; kingdom Metazoa; phylum Arthropoda; class Insecta; order Zygentoma; family Lepismatidae; genus Lepisma; species Lepisma saccharinum. The sequence continues at coordinate 16,693 of JAGDQP010008083.1, read as the reverse complement.
AGTAATTTTCGAATTTAGGATATATTCCTATTTCTTTTTATGTTAAAAAGCGAACAAATTTAGATTGTATAATTTTGATTTCCCGTGTGTTCTTCTTTGTATTAGGATGCCATACTACTGCAGCATATTCTAACTTCAATCGAACATACGCGGCATATAAAGTTTTTAAAACATCAATATTCGAGAAGTCACTTCCTTGTCTCATTACGAACCCGAGATTCCTAAAAGCGTCACCAATAATACGCTTAATGTGTATATCAAATGAGTGGTTGGACTTTATGGTCACACCAAGATCGGTGATAGATTCTACTCGGACCATTGATGTTTCATTGATACTGTATTCAAATTCCAAATAGTTCTGTTTTCTAGTATAAGTCATTACACTACATTTTAAAATGTTTAATAACAACATGTTTGTTTTGCACCAGTTGGAGACTGCATTGATGTCATTTTGTAAGGAGAAAACATCTAATTCAGAGGAAATGCTACAATAGATTTTTAAACCATCTGCGAACAATAGCTTTTTGGAGGATGTTATTACACCGGGTAAGTAATTTACGGATATCAAAAACAAGAGAGGTCTTCGGTTTGATCCCTGCGGCACGCCAGAATTTACAACAAATTCCTCGGATGTAATATTTTTATAACGCACACGGTTTTTACGGTGATAGAAATAGTACGCTATCAACTGGCGAAGGTTCGTTGAGTAGATGAAAGACACAAGCTTGCTAAGAATGATGTCATGATTAATAACATCGAAAGCTTTAGAAAAATCTGTGTAAATTACGTCAACTTGACTTTTATTGTCTATTTGAGCAGCCAAAAAGTGTGTGAATTCAGCAAGATTAGTTACAGTCGATTTATTTGGTAAGAAGCCATGTTGGAAGGGAGAAATTACTGAGCGAACATGTGAATATATTTGTTCTTGTATAATAATTTCGAACACTTTGGCCGGTGCAGATATTATAGCTATTGGACGATAATGTTTAATATCGTTACTCATACCGCCTGATTTGGAAATGGGACAGATATCAGCAAGTTTCCATTTAGTAGGGAATTCGGAGGTAGCTAGTGACTTATTGAAAATTACTTGTAGTGGATAAATCAGTATCTCCGAACAACCTTTGATAATATAGTGTGGCACTTTATCAGGTCCATGAGATGTCCATGGTTTTAGTTTTTTAATGGCTTTTTCTACGTCTTGCAGTTCAACCTGTTCAAGGGATAATTGATCTAAGAGTTCAGAACTATTGTGTTGTGCAAGAGCATTAAGGTTATATTTTAACACATTGTGTTTCACCTGGAAGTTCTTCATGAATGCCTTTTCGATAGCTTTTCCATCCTTTAAGAGTTGACCCTCGTAATTTAGTACATTGCATTCGGATTTACGTCCTTTATTTTTTATATATGTTCAGAAGGTTTTTGGATCGGTTATGGATCAATATGACTGTCGGTGAGCCAAGTCCCGAATAATGCAATCGCTTGGTAGTTACTGTTTAAGATATTTTCATACAAAGTATTTGTTTTGGTTCGGAGACCATGTGTATTCTGTATGTACAGATTAAAGTACGCTTACGTCCCTGAGAAAGCTAATTGAGAAAGTGTATCGGATATCTTAACTGTCGATGATGCTGTTGACTCTTTCTATAATGCGTTATATGCCAGTTTCAATAAATGTATACCACGAAAAAGACCTAAACTAAAGTACCATATCTGGTTTTCAAATTACGTAATTAAACTTATCAAGAAAAAGACATACCACCGTAGAAAATGGAAACAAGCAATAGGAGATGTTAGTTATCACTATAATAAATTTATAGATTTACGTACTCTTTGCAAAAAAGAAATATCTGCAGCCTATAGAACTTATTTACGCAATTGTGAAACTAACATTTTAACTGAACCCAAAAGTTTTTATACATTCATAAAAAATAAAAGACGAAAGTCAGAATGCAATGTGCTAAATTTAAAGTGACAGCAATTAAGTGAAGAAACAGCTATTGCGAATGCATTCAAAATATAACCTTGATACTTTAACTGAACACAATTGTTCTGAAATTTTAGATAAATTATTTCTCAAGTATATTACGGGTGCAAGTATATTTTCTTCCAAAATATATTTCAATTTCTTAATATTTATTATTAGTAAGAACTTTCTTGAATTTTCCGTAGATTATCGTAGATTAGTGACCATGGGTTACTGTAAATTAGGTACGGTCAGGTTTGGTAATGTATCTTTATACTTTCGTTTCTGACTTTAAAAACACACTTCTATCTGTGTGTGTAAACCTGAGGTTACCTAACCTCCGCTAACCCTCGGTGCCCGCTGGTTGAGGCGTCCGCTTCTTCAACGAAAGAGCCCGGGTTCGAGTCCCGGTAGGGGTAACAAATGTTTCTTTCAAAATATATTTTTGTATGTTTATATTTATTATTAATAATTGTTTTCTTATATTTTTCGTAGATTGTCTTAAACTAGTGACGTGGAGGTTAGGTAAGGTTAGGTGCAGTCATGTATCTTTACAAAATATATTTTCGTATGTTCATATGTATTATTAATAGTTAGTTTTGCATTTTTCGTAGATTATTTTAATTTAGTGACCATAAGAACGTGGAGATTAGGTAAGTTTAGGTGTGGTCATATATCTTTACACTCTTTGTTCTCATATACGTCACACTTTTTGACGCAACTTCCTTGCAAAATTCCGATAGCGATACGCTCGTGGGTATACGCCGTAACTCGGTGACAGTCGCGAGTTTAATGACTGATTTAACAATACATTTGTTACGGTCTGTGTAGCTAAGTGGTGGGTAAAGCTCGCTTGGCGAGCTACTGTGAGGACGTGTTTGAGTCGAGCTCCAGGGTTTGGCGTCAAACAGAAACTGTGCTCAATTCGTGTGAAGTGAAATAACTACTTTTGTTTATCAAGTTATTTAGTGAATATTATGGCTCAATATTAAAACACCATTAGAAGAATTAATACAATTCAGTTGGATTTACACGACATCCGAGGAAGATTACATTTACCTACGCTACACGACGCCATTGCCCGTGACCTTGGTCTACTGCCGAATGAAGTTTTGTCCCTTGAGGCAGATTTTTATTTAAAAAAGACATTCCTAAAGATACAGAATCATTCCATCCTTCAACGAGCGTTAACAAACGTTAACGTTTGCTGGAAAATTATCCTATGAACCATGACAACAGTTATACCGGTGAGTGAAGTGCTACCTGATTACATAACTATTGCCATATGGTTCGTGCCCCTTCAGGTGGAAGACTACCACATTCGGCAATACTTTAGTGACTTTGGTTCAATCGTAAATATTCAGCGTATATATTTTCCCAAAAATAGTATTTACGCATTCAGTGCATATTCTGGAAAGTGTTTAATGACTTTTTCTAAGCTATATCGAAAACTTCCCACTTACGTTTCCTTATACAACTTCAAAATACAGCTTCGTGTGCAAGGCGAATTGGTACGTGACAGTGTTAGTGATAATCATACTGCTACTACCTCTAGGCCACTAGATCAGAATTCTTTTCAACATCCTGTAATTCCATTATTTCAGGAAATTGAATTTCCGATCTTGAGTACCGCTGAGTAACACCAGAATTTAGAACAATCCATAACTACTGGCAACCCTGAACACGAGTCAGCTGAGGAAGGTGCCTCAAGTTCTGTGTTAGCAGCAGGTGATAGTTTGAAGGTCAGTGACACTGGGGATTGTAGCCCGGAGTTAGTTATTGAATCAGCTAATTCTGTACCTTCCTTAGACAAAGCAAATAATAGCGTTACAGAAAATAGTGTGCTGTTGGTTTCAACGTATTCTGACAACATTAGCAGTGGTGACGTTCGTGAGTTCAGTGTGAAGGGCACCAGTGCAGTGTCCCAAGCGCCGAGCATTGAAACAGTACCCTCTATTCCAGTTACAGTTGCTGCGAAGGAAACAACCAGTGGTCTTGACAGCGTGCAACTTCCTTTTTCCTGTTCGGAAAGCGAAGTAGTGAAGTGCAATCCTCAATAGTGCTTGCGTCATTGTCCTACAACTCCAAAGTAAAAATAAAAGTCAACAAACACAACAACCACCGAGCCGCTAAACGAGTGAAAACTTCCCGATCCAGTAACGCCAGGCGAACCCGCTCTCAGGTGGCGGGGCAGGAAAAGACCTGGTACAAACTGGTTGTCATAGTGATTGACAGGACACACAGGTACGTAATTCTTAGTTGTAACCAACGAAATATTGTGTGCAAGTGGACCTATACACCCTTTCATGATGACGTTTTCAAAGTGTTTTTGGTGCTATGCCATTTTAGTATGATTACGCTCCAACTTGCGACGTTTAACGTTGCCCATGCCAAATCGGACACGAAAATATCATTGCTCAAACAGTTTGTGCATCAATCGTACGTTCATGTCCTTACAGTGCAGGAAACAGTCCTCCCTATGTGGGACATATCTAATTATGACGCTATACATAATTTTCATATACAAACTAAAACTGGACTTTCAATGTTTGTCAGAGGTGTCAGTATACCACTCTTTTCATGCATGAATCGGGCACATTAATTTCCATCCTGTTGCAACAGCAAATAATATTAATATTTGTGTATTTACCCAGTGGAACGAGTAATAAGTGCCATCGTTAAGATTTTTTAGAAAATGTGGTGGCACTGGAACTGCAAAAATATCACAACTATCCACTTATTCTTATGGGTGATTGAAACACTACTCGTCAGAGCAAGGACAGTTCTACCGGAGTGAACATTATTCTGACTTTACAAAAAATCTATCAGGAGTTTAATTTAATTGATAGTTGGGATGCTTTGTTCCCCAGAGACATTGGGGCGACTTATTTTTACTCAACGGGATGGTCACGGCTGGACGTCATCTATTACTCTCATTTTACCATCAAATCAAAACAATAGCAATACAGCGGATGCCTTTCTCAAATAATGCTTTAGTCAGGTCTACCGTGCAAACTAATATAAAAACTAATTTCTCTCCAAGTTTTACGTGGAACTTGAACAATCAAGTCTGTGAACTTACTGAATATAAACAACTCATTATGAACTTATGGGTGCAACATAATAACAAAACTCTCAAACATCGTAATCTGCAACTATGGTGGTGTCAGTTTAAGAAAAGTGCAAAATTTGAAATCATTTATTTTTCTAAAACTAGAGCTAAGTATGAAAAAGAACAATTACGAAGTGCATATGTCAATTTGCAATATTACAATCAAGTGGCTCACAATGACGTAAAATGGTATTCTAAAGTGAAACAATTGCAAAGTCAAATACGATTATGTCACATGAAACACATACAGGGCGTCCAAGTTCGCTCAAAATTAAATCAATTAGGTATCCATGAACCGCCAGTTTATCATTCCATAATTAGTGAAAGAAAACGAGTTAAATGTAAAGTTATAAATCATTTCACTGATGCTAACGGTACTCATGAAGGGGGGAGCGTGTATGGTGCAATCCCACAGCATTATCTAAATTTCTATAAACAACATACGATACAGGACCCCGACTCATTCCTTTCTCACGTCGATTTAAAACAGTTTAGTCTCGACCAACAACATACTTTAACTGCACCGATTACTGATGCTGAAATTCTTCTTGCCATTACAAATATGAATACCAATGCTTCGCCAGGCCCTGATAGTATCGGCCTCAGATTTTACAAAACCTTTAGATAATTAGTACCCTTCTTGCTTCAGTTGTATAATTTGTATCTAGGCAATAGGAAAATGGTTCTCAAAATGGCTCAATCGTACGCTATCCTGATACCTAAAGTAGGCCAGCAAAAAGGTAACAATTATCCCAGATATCGAATGATTTCCTTGTTAAATACGGATTATACAATTTTATTAAGGATATTTTCTTATCGACTTAAACCTCTGATGTCGGTGTTAATAGAGAACTGTCAGGGCGGTATTACGAACACTTGCAAGTGATGCTTGCGTCTCTTCGCGAACTTACCCAGGCTTACCAACACTCAATCATACCAGATTTTGCTGTTGTATGACTGACTTTGCCGATGCCTTCTTCCCGCTAAATTTAACCTATTTACTGGACACCTTACGAAAATTTCATTTTCCTGAGCTATTTATTCAAATGATGTCCAATACATACGAGGCACGTTCAATTTCTTTGAAAATCAATCAACGCGTTTTACCTGCCTTTCGTATGGAACGTGGCCTAAATCAAGGCAGTCCCATTGCAACTTATATGTACACGCTAGCTATGGCTTCTTTAACGCAATATCTCAATAATCAATTGCAGGGTATATTTTTTTCAGAACACCGTACTAAAGGCTATGGTTTATATTGATGACGCGACTTGGATCTCTCGGTCGCTGGCAGAATTCCAGGTTATTCCTGACGGATTTACACACTTTAGTGCCGTGTCCAATATCAATCTCAACCACGCCAAAACAAAAATCTTACCATTTCAGAAGACAGGTAAAGTAGAGTGGACCAAGCATGGGGCCATGGTCTCTCAACTCAAATTTTTAGGCATATGGTGAACTAATCATATTTCGCACACTATTAACCTCAATGCTGACCAATTGCTTCGAAGTATTACTGCATCATTGCAAATCTATAAGCAATGTTTTTCAACCATATTAGCTCGAGTGCAATTTGTCAATATATATATATATACTGAGTAAGGCAACCCACTACTTTCAATTGTTTCCGTTGCCACCTAAAACTTTTGCGGGCATTTCCATGCAAATTGGTTTATATGGCGTTCCAAAGCATTGCAAGTGCACCGCAACACTTGTTATTTTTCACCTGATAAGGGAGGTTTAGGCCTCAAAAATTTGCAGTTACAAGGGAACGCCTTGCTTCTTCATCGTACAATGCAAATTTTCTTACAATTTCCCGACACGTTTTCTGCCCAAGACTTCTTCTAGAAGTTTTCCGGCATATTGCTGATCATTACTGCTTTATATCCGGAAATGGCAGGGCATCTTATCATATTTGACCGACAAGTCTATGCATATTGTGTATTTATTTCGTTCTAATTTGCCACTGGACACCTGGACTGTCAAATAATTTTATTTTTACTTACAAAATACTGGACCTGGTTTTCTCCCAGCCATCAAGAGATATTTTAACAATGTACGTTGGGATGAAATATGGCCATATTTAATGGAAGTCAAAGATAATTACAAAGTATTTAATAGTCAATATCACGTATTACACCAAATCTATCCTGTTAACAATAGACTGTATCAGCTAGGTATAACTGAAACTCCTAACTGTCAACTCTATAACAAACTAGATACTATAGTCTATAGAATAAGCAATTGTGGCAAAATCAACCCAATATGGATTCAATGTAAAAAAATCTTTGGCGCATTACGCGAGCAGCGTCAGAGAATTATTCGGATGCTGAGCTAGTGTACTTTTCAGCATTCCGTGTTTTTCCGAAAACTAAAAAGAGAGTCATATTTTGGTTACTTGCGCTTACAATTGAACTCATTTTAAGTTCACCTGAAACTTCCAATATTCATTATTATATTGATTATATCAACTATCACTACAATACTATGTCAGCGAAATATCAAAAACTATGTAAAGGAAATTATAATAAGACCTTTTATGTTTAGACTCTGTTTTGTCAAAGATGTTCATAATCTAATAAGGTGAAAGTTGGACCCAGTATTGAATTTTTCCTAAACATACGCAGGTAAATAACTTTCGACTTTTTCGGCACACAGGAGAGATCCATCGTTATTTTTGTACACTTTTGAATTTAATAAATTGTTATTATTAAAAAACAAAGTGGTGAGCGTGTCAGACTCTCATTCTTGAGGTCGTGTGTTCGATTCCCCACCTGGATTTCAAATTATTTTCTTCAAGGAATCAAGCACTGTAAATGATGTTCGCGATTGCTTCTGAAAGAGATTTATGACGTAAAGGAAAAAAAAACACAAGACCGAGAGAGAAAGGGGCAGGGGTGAGAGAGACGCAGACTGTGTATTGATAAGTGTTAAAGTTATTTGTATGTCTTGTGCCATTTTAACACGTTTTCATTAACTCGCTAACTTGTCTGTGTGTTCGGTACAAATTAATCGCTCTCTTGTCTGCCTGTTCGGTACAAATTTTGCAATCGGTTTTAAGCTCACTTCCCATTATCCGATTTCTTCAACAGTTTGTAAACTTGCTTCCTTCCGATGACAGTACAACATTCAATAATTATATATACAACAAAATAATCCAGTTAATTGTAATTAATTAATTAAAATAATTCGAAATTATCTTTAAATACACGCAACACTGCAAATATTTTCTAAAATTTGGGTTTACTACCTCGCAGGGAGTTTAATATTCATCTATGACACAAAATAGTTAATTAAAAAAGGATTTTTAAAAACCACGCTTTTTAAAGATGAATTAAGAAGTAAATAATAATAAATTGAATTAATCTTTTAAATCGGAAAACAAAACCGTGGGTGCTCTTAGATACTATGATTTTATGATAAGCTAAGGGCACTAACGCTTTTATTTTCTGATCCATAAGATTAATTCAATTTATTATTATTTACTTTTTTGTTCATCTTAAAAAAGCGTAGTTTTAAAAAAAATCCTTTTTTATTATTTTTATTTCTCTTTTTCATTGTTTTCTCCTCTCTTTTTTCACTCTTTCACCGTCTTCTTCCATGCTTTCTCTATTTCTCTCTCTCTCTGTGAACAGTGCATAGTGACGATTGCTGTGTGATGTCCATATTATTACTTTCCTTTTCTTTGCATTAATTCCTATCTCTTAGAACTTAAAATGAATGGCATTTCTGTCTATTTCGTGATGCTCACCTACTAATTTTTTCTTGCTCCAAATGGAGGAATATTCTGGCATGCCATGTTTTGGCGCATATTTTTACCGTCATGTTGGTTGTCTAATTATTAGGCGCACAGTGAACCATTTCTCATGGAGGAAATGCGTCTATTTCTTATATATCCAACCTCCATTTACTTTTGTAAGTGGCTATAAAACATTAGGAAAACCCTACTCCAACTGAACAACGCATTAAACTATACCTATATCTAGAGTTGCTCTCCAAAATCTTCCGTCAACTCTGAAATTACTCGCTGGAAATTGTAAGGAATTCTTATCAAAGCCGCCCTAATCTTACGTTTTCGAATAATCTCTTCCAACATGTGACATATTTTGTATATATGGGCAGGAATTTCAGTAACTGGGAACAAGTAAGCAACGAGTTTCAAGAAAAAGCTGTTTAGGAAATATCTTTATTTTACGCTTAATCTTATATTCGTTCGTCCACAGGAAATATTCATAAAGACCTTTTCCGCTATTTCTACTGTTTTGTTTCAATTTTATTTTTGATAATCTTGTTTATACTTGTTTTACTTTAACCAGACTTATGTTTGTTTCTTTGAAACATTTAAAGTTTTGCTAAAGCTTCATGTTTTATTCCATTACGAAAGTTTCTTATTTTAACTAAGGTCCAATCATAATATTCAAATAATCGTATTCATTCAATAATGTAAATCTAATTCATTTCAAAACAAATTCCCATTTTCAATTGAAATTAAACAATTTCATTTGATGTTTTGTGAACGTCATTAATGAGCAAGATTTCATTACTCTAACAAAGAGCCATTCATATTTTCTTTAGATCGTATTCCACCCAAACACTTTCATTCGAACCTATTTTCATCTTTTTTATGAGAAATTATACAATACTGCAAATTGCTCTTACATTTAATATGTTATGCAGAACATGTATAATAAAAACCAATATGATTAGATTTGTTAAAATAGAACAAATACGTACAAAAGAATTTTGCATATGAGTAGAAACATATTTCTAGCATTTTAAAAATGTAATCATGTACTGCCAGAATTCAGAAACTAAAGTTTTATACCTAATAATATTCCACAGAATATTCATTTTTCTCCTTAGTATTATGATTGTTATTAGAATAATGTAACATTGTTTTTCCTTACTCTATTCACATTTCCAAAAGTGAGAAAAATTAAAAGAAAATTCTCCATGAGAAGTGATTAAATTCTCTACCTTTTATTCCCATATCTCCCATTACGTGTACATTATGAAATTTGGTAATGTTGGAATATAAAATATGAAATGTCATTAAGGGAATATTTAAATTAAAGTGGAAAATATTTTCGCAGTGTGTTCTACAAAAGCAGTAAAGGAAAAGAATTTAAAATGTTGTTCTTTTTTTTTCACCTTTTTGTTTCTAGCTGAAATGGGATAGAATGGAATTCATTTTGTTTGACAAACAACACAATGAGAAAATGGAAGTAATAAATCTTTATTTACATCTGCTATCGGTTGAGCTCATTTACTCTGTAAGTGGGTGGGAGGCACACTTTTATCTGCACACATGCAGTAGCCACCTAGATAACCATCATTAAAAGCAGTGTTGCTAACACTGAATTGTTTCATATTATTAAACAAAATATACAGTGAAAAGTTTTTTTTTGTTAATTAAGCAAAAATATTTTTTACTCAGATAACTAATAACTTTAACAATATATTTAAAGATAAAACTAGTAGAAATGTTTTTTAAAAATCACGTAGCAATGAAGTTGAGGTTACGCTATTTAAAATGTACATAACTAAAGAGTTTACAAGACAAGTAGAACGAAAATAGTAGACGTCGAATTAGTTCGTGTGGTGGCTACTATGAGTGCCGCTAATTCTTGTATTTTTCTCCTCCGTTTTACTAAGCGAATAGCGGGAAAGTATTTAGGTGAGAAGTCTTTGCTAATTTGAAGTGTGGCAATGCTATCGTTTTTACTGCCTTTATTTGAACTTTTACAAAAGAGACAAAACCGATTTCAGGTATAGAACTATTACTCCTGTTCTCATAAATATAGTTTTTTTTTTAAGTTTTTGACACTTCAGATTATCTTAAACTGTAGGCCAGACCTCACGACAAAATATCGTTAAAAATCTCACAAGAGGCGCTTAGTATGTTTGACATATTATTTCATTTTCATTTTACGGCACTTCTATGTAATTCTCAATATCGTTTTATAAAACTTATTCCCGGTTTTTTTTTTTTTTGTATTGAGTCATCCTGAAAGTTTTCGCCGTTTTAGTTGTCTGTGGTTTTAATGTGCAGTCAAACTGTTATGTTTGACATTAGAGATTAGGAAAATGCCAGATGCAACCCGAAATACTGCCAAAGCTTTTGGCAAAGATGCTTCTAAAGAAAGAAGAGTGGTTCACGAAATTTAGGACCAGAGACATGTGACTCGAATTGTTCGATAGATGAGGGTCTCAGGCAAACAGTAGACGATTTGAAATAGCCCTGCTGAGGCTTAGCAATGGGACTTCACGTGTTGCCAAATACCATGTGGAATCACCTCCGTGTTGTGGGAAAGACCAGAAAGCTTGACAAGTGGGTTCTCTATGACTTATCCGGTGATCAGAAGATCGATCGTTTACAGACATGTTTGTCATTGCTACTATGATATTGCAATAAACTTTGGACAAAAGTGTTTCATGTGATGGAAAATGGAATATGTACGACAACAGGAAGAATTCGGCACAGTGGATCGATAACAACAAACCTCTTCAATTCATGTCAAAATCTGAGTTGCACTCAAAGAAAGTTATGGTAATTGTTTGGTGGTTGCCCGGTTAATTCACTTCAGCTTTCTCACACCAGGTTCCACGATTACAGCGGACTCTTGTTGTAAGGAATTGTATCATGAACTGAAGACCCAGGAACCAGCACTAGTAGATAGACGAGGTCAAAGTCTTTTGCAAGAGAATACAAAACCACACGGAGCAAGAAAGATACTGTAAAAATAACTGTACCTCAAAATTGAAGTACTGCCGCATTCACCATATTCCCCAATTTTTCGGCCACAGACTATAACAACGACAGTGCCCTTGACAATTGTCTGCAGGACAGGCGTTCTTGATAAGATAAAATAATTTGTATGGGCGGTAACAGCAACAGACGTTCTTGACAATTTGATGATGTGAAAAAACTCTTTCAAGGAGTTCGTTCGATATAGAGACAAAGAGTTTCTATTCCAGATGTATCCACACATTTGTATCTCATTGCGAAGGGTGTACTTAGCAGAATAATACTTATTTTGAGTCAATATGTTGTTGCTATGTGGAGTTGTTTCACTCCAAGTGAGCAATGGTAAATGGCGGAAATTTCAGGATGAGCTTGTCTTACAAAGTAGATATAGAAATAATTTCTGATTTCATGAACGGTGCGTGAATTGTACATTGACATGTACAGCCACTTACAAAAATAAGTGGAGGTTGGAGTGCTAAGAAATAATAGTTCTTTCATCCAGGAGAATTTTTCTCTATACGCCTAATATTTAGACAACCAACATGACAGTACAAATATGCGCCAAAACATGGAATGCCAGGATATTCGGATATTCCTCCATTTGGAGGGAAAAAGAATTAATTAATTCATCACGATGTAGAGGATCACGAGATAGATAGAAATGCCATTCACATTAAGTTCTTCGAGATAGGAATTAATACAAAGAAACGGAAAATGACAACATAGATATCATGCAGAAAACATCACTATGCATTGATCACACACAGAGAGAGAGAGAAATAGAGAACGGACGAAAGCAAGAAAGAAAGAAAGAAAGAAAGAAAGAAAGAAATAAAGAAAGAGTGAGAGAATGGGTGAAGACGGGGAGAGAAAAGAAAGAGGAGAAAACAAGGAAAGAGGAGGGGAAAATGTCGCAAGACATGGAAATAAATGAAACTTTAACGCTTATGAATACATATTCTCATTCTCTCTCCCCCTGCCCCTTCTCCCTCTGTCTTGTGTTTTTCTCCCTGTGTGGGATAAATAAATCTCTTTCAGTAGCAATTGCGAACATCATTTACAGCGCTTAATTCCTAGAAGAAAATATTTAGAAAGCCGGTCGTGGAATCGAATCATAGACCTTCAGAATGAGAGTTTGACACGCTCATCACTTAGCTACACAAACCATAACAAATGTGTTGTTAAATAAACCATTAAACTTGCTACCCTCATCGGTTTATATATATATATATATATATATATCCTAAATTTCAGAAGTATCTTTCAAGAAAGTAAATCCCACTTGCTGGCGGCGCGTTTATTCGTCAATCCCAACCTGTAAGAATAAAAATAAATTTATTAAATTCTCTCTCTCTCTCACTGTGTGTGTGTATGTCTATGTGTGTGTGAACAATGCGATTTCTGCATAATGTCCATTTTATCATTTTCCTTTTTCTTTGCATTAATCCCTATCTCTTAGAACTTAACGTGAATGGCATTTGTGTCTATCTATCTCGTGGATCTCTAAATGGTGCTGAACAAGTCAATATTTTCTTGCTTAAATGCAGGAATAACCTGGCATGCCATGTTTTGGACCATATTTGTACTGTCATGTTGGCTGTCTAACTATGAGGGATACAGTGTAACAATTCTCCTGGAGAAAAATGCTACTATTTCTTACAATTCTGTACATGTTTATTGTCCTATCCTGCGAAGTTCATAAGTGTAAGGTGTAAAGCATACAATTGAATATCTTACTAGGCACCAGTATACGTCTACACATACACGGTACACATCGAAACCGAATCAGCCATGTATGGATGGATGTTCTTTTACTTTTGGCAATGTATGAAGACTAATAATATAGTTTTTGCAAAAATAAATTAAAGTATATGCTACTTACTTTCAGAAATATTAAACATAATTTTATATAGGGGGAAGTTGAACAAAACGGATAGGTCGATTAGAGCTGGGAAGTTTGTCCCCAGCTCATTCTGATAATGCCATGGAACAGGATGAGTGCTAAAGTAATTTACGGATACGCCACATTGGCAGTTGCGTTAATTGGAGTGGTGATTTCTTTAGTAGCTTGCCTTCGAGTGGAGTTTGTTTACAAACACTAGAATTTTTCTACGCTTCCAATTATTTTAACGTTAAGTTTGTTGCTCATTTGTGGAGTTGTTAAGACTGGACTGCAAAATATGAATACTTCACCTTCTTTTACAGTTATTTAGGTGTGATATATTGGTCGTTTATTTGACCTTGTCCAACTTGATGATCATAGCCATCTTTAAATCTGAAGATTTACGCAATTGGGAAAAACGGGGATTGCTATTTGTGTGGAGATTCTAGGTAGAAATTTTCTGAAACAATTAAAACGGTTTTATATAACGATATAAAGGGGCATTATATTATTATTACTGCTCTGCACTCATAAACAGAGATTATTGATTTAAATAACTTCTCCATTTTATCAAACCGTTTGGGAAAAACGGGGAAATTTAATTTTTTGTTCGAAAACGCAAATTCGAGAAATTAAAACAACACGGACCTCCAGTACCACATATACATTGAAAATACTTATATTAAACGTTAGTACCGACACGTTTCTTTTACGTTGTAAATGTACCGAAATGTCCGCCTGTTCAACGGTTTATTTGAAGTTGAATAATGGTTGAGAAGAAACTCGTTGAAATAAAGAAGGGGATGATGAATAAACGAGTTCTGTTGGCGAAAACAGAGAACTGTTGCTGTCTACTGGTATACACATTTAGTTGTATTTTGTCCGTTACTTTCATCATGATATACAGTATTAACTTTCCAACAGTAAATAATCCAAGTGGCTGTTGCAGGTTTCCAAGCTGGAACGCTCCGTACTCTTCGTTTGTAGCTCGACACATTACCTTTTTTTTAAATATGTATTTATTTTCAAGCTTCTAACTACTACAAAAGATAACAAAAACTGACAAAAACTCTAGAAATGAACAAAAAATAAACAGGGGAAGAATAGAAAACTACAAAAGGTCCACTCCAAATGAAGATCACTTCACGCTAACGAACCAAACAAAAAGAGATCCTTTTAATATACTGCATTTATGTAAAAGGCATAGCTAATGTATTTATCCTTCTTTGGAAGATTTTCATAACGCATATGTATTTGAGCGAGATACTGTTCAACTATGCTCATATCATTCTCTATTAATAACATATACAAGGTTTGAGCGGTAAACCACATCAGAAAACGTCTTTTTCTGTTAGGAAAATATGGAAATGCAGGAAAATCCAGTAGATCATATAGCTGAGTTTCAGTTACTTGAGTTCTCGTTATCCGTTTAAAAATACTGCTGTATTTAATCTAAACGTTGTTACCACTGACACAAGAAATTAGGCGATGTTGAAGAGTGTCAATATTGTTACATAATGAACATTAGGGACTTATATTGAATCCTATCTGGTATAAGTTGGATTTATTCGGATATATACGGTAGATTAATTGATATAATAGGTTGTGAAGTGGAGGTTCAATCAACAATTTGGCTAGATTTTGCCATATGAGATTCCAATTGTCATAGTTAGGGGACTTAGTTTCTTGTTTATTTTGTATATTTTGTTTTTGAAAAAGGTAATTAAATAAGCATTTTACTTTAATTTGTTCAAGAGGAGTTTCACCTGCCAGTGCGTAGGCTATTTCAATAAAAGTATCGTTTAGATAATGACTTTTCATTTTCCAGGGAGTGATATTTAAGGGCAACTCAAGATTAATTTCATGTAGTACGTTAAGAATAGATTGTTGCGCGAAGGTGGCATTTTAAGAGCATAAAATATCAATCGTGCGATGGAGACGCAAAGTATTGCCCTGTATTTGCAAATGTTTGAAATTTAAGTCCCCCTTATGAAGGGGTAGCAAAAGGTTAATAATTTCTCCATATAAAATAGCCTATAAACTTTGATATTTGAGCATATGCTTTTTGCGACATAGGGAAAATCTGCAGAAAATAAGTCCATTTGCTCATGATGTAACAATTTACAAAGCGCACTCTTGATATTAAGAGGTCAAAACAATTCTGAAATTGATTGAGTTGGAATACAGTATTACCAATAAGACGCTAATCATTATGTTTTATAGTGTCTTTAGTGTTAGGATACATTTCAATTTCTAACATAATAAGATGAGAAACAGTTTTCCCCTATTTACGGTATATATTGCTATGTTGAGCGGAGATCGGGAGTATTTTAGTTTTTGATTGATTGAGTATGAGGTTAGTACTTTGGCCATACGTACAGATTATTTCCGTTATTTTCTTGATTTCATTGAGTTCTGTTACATAGCATGCTAAATCATCGATATATGACATTACTTTGAAATATTGGCCATTACAGGAGATTCCTTTAATTGAAATTTCTATTTGATTAACCATTGGGGTGAGCAATAGAAAAAAGTTGACTGCTGACAGGATTGCCTTGCTCAATTCCATTATGCATCGGAATAGTACTCATTCTTTGCTGATTGATGTATAATATCAGTTGTCGTTGTTTTTGCATACTATACCTAATATTTACGAAAGATGGGGGATATTTATATTCATTAAGTAATTGACATAAGCTGTCAATTCTAACAGAGTCAAAAGTTTGATGAAAATCAAAGCTTGCCATTGCACTTTTCTCAGAGAGAGTGCTCGCGCGGTGAACGACTTCACGAAAGCTGGCTAACATAAATGCTATGTCTGGGGTTCCCCGTAATCCCCCTTGATTAGGATTCAATATATAAGGGAGAGAAACTTGTAAGCGATTAGAGAATACTTTATTCGAACAAAAACACCAGAGGTGCAAAAATTGGAGTCAAGTTCTTTAGCCCTAAAAAGGTGTGAAATGGGAGACGGATGAGCCA
>JAGDQP010008082.1:24805-64508 GCA_022664845.1 Lepisma saccharinum | reverse complement strand
TATATATATATATATATATATATATATATATATAACAGACAACCTGCATCACAGAGTTTCTATAATGAAATTGCATTTTGAACTGTTTCACCGGCGCCATTCATCAGACCTAGAAGATATCTTAGTTTATGGGTGGCAAGTACGTGAATTTAAAATAGACAAACGGAACGCAGATTTCGTAATGTTCACGAAACTATGTTTAGCTTTGTAAATTGTGTGTGATACAAACGAATGTAAAGCTGGAACTATTGTGCAGTGTTTGTATTGTTTTAAGATGCTATGCCTAATCGCAGATATGTTAAGATAAGTTAAGCCATAAAGATGGTCCTTAGAGTATAACGTTCAAACTGCAAATGTGTCACGTTGGGGTGTAGCGTGGTAGTGTAGTAGGGCAACATAGTCAGAGTCCAGTTGGTGTCGGTGCGATATATGAGTGTTCATGATCATAATTCTAGTTGTTGTATCCCGCGAGACGGGAAAAAGCTAGTCGAACGACTGTCAGTGTTTCTTCTCGATCCAAAGTCAGCACATACATGAATTGCAATGCTCATTCGGCTTGCCGAATTTAGTACTGTCTCTGGTTGTTTTACTATTGTCTAATACCTAGGATCCCAAAATTGCGGGGGTGAGCACTGAGTATATTC
Source organism: Lepisma saccharinum (assembly GCA_022664845.1). Lineage (NCBI taxonomy): Eukaryota > Metazoa > Arthropoda > Insecta > Zygentoma > Lepismatidae > Lepisma > Lepisma saccharinum. Next base: position 63,864 of record JAGDQP010008082.1, on the reverse strand, counting down.
GTACGTTTGAGCCCTGATGCCGCCAGTCCCGGTTCGTTTCTCTTCACCTACTTTCTGAGCTGTAACAGGAGAAAGTTAGTTGTGATGATAATTTGAACAGAACCCTGGTCGTTGCTTTTATCATACCTGCAAGATTACACGACGGAAAATGTTACCTATTATACCTACTAGTAACGGGCCTATGGCGAGTTCATTCTGTGAAATATGAATTAAATCTAAAATCAATATAAAACTTCCTGGATATAAATTCTAGTTTAAAAGAATGGTATAGTATTTACCAACTTACTTGAATTTTATCATATATGGTGGTAGCAGGATTAATCAAAAGAGAATATTCCTTCTGTCTTGAAAATTCTTCAAGTGACTTGAAAGGTAGTTGTGATATCTTCGTCGTAAGTTTGGACATCATCAAGGAGGAATATGAATTGTACGTCAAATACCCAAAGACTAAGGATACCAGACATGTCATACGTCCTGAGGAAGTGGTGAATATAGTTGCCGACCCTGTAAGATTAAAGTTTATTATGTAGATTATAATATATTTGCATATATTATTTTTATTTTATTTTCAAATAGCATTCTTGTATAAGGATAAATAATGAGTAAAGCTATGACAGTGATCCGCAAAACGCCTTACATCAGAAAGTATGTTACCTTTATGAACATAGGACTTTCAAAGTCAATTACATGAAGAGCTCTGCGAATCATAATCAAACCAGATATTGGAAACGATAAGTAAACCAATCCAAACAGGTAGTCAATAATATTAACTGTCAAATAGAATGCATTTCATACACAGCAGAACAAGCGACGCCGGCACGCCATAGGTGTTTGGTCTGCGAAAATCGGGCCAACGTCGGCTCCTGACGGGCGGTCCGGCGTCGGGTTTTGTAAACCCGACAAGGCGCCGACGTCGGCGATCAAACGTCGGGACGACATTAAAGTGTCAACGGGTCGTTAGGTAGTTGTCGTTCGCCCACTGTTCTCTCCGACAGATTTTACCACCCGCTTTATACTTTCCCCTTCATAGTGCGATAAATTTATTGTTTAATGAACGCGATGACGCATAGCTGTAGAAAAAGAACTAATTTTCATTATAGCTTAACTTTCATTCATTTTTTTTCACCTTCAATTATTGTTGAAATTTTCTTCACTTGTCGACTAACGGATTCGAACCTTTCATCTTCTGATCGATTGCAGTGTTGCGTGGTGCACTGCTTTAACCACTACTGCAGTTTTTTTTTAATTTATATCTCAATATATTAATTGCATATACCCCAAAGGGGAACAAAATTCTCTCTCGTCAAACATGAAACAAACAACAGATACCACCCAGCTCGTTTACTGACTGTAACTTCTATTACCAAAATTACTAATCATGATACTCTGAAATGGTTAAAGTACCTGAATAACATAGCGCACGAAAATAACTTGCAGAGTTCAATTTTGAATTCTTCTGGATCATTATTTCCAATTTATGTATTATTAATATCTGGATACTACCAAGTATGAGTGTATGACGTTATCATGCGCTCGACAAAAATCAGTTTTAGGAGTAATAGTGGCCCCATTGACAATTTGCAGCCGATGCTCTCGGCCCACCGTCGGGTACAGAACAATAACCGCCATTGTAGATATGTACCGGCTGTTAGTTGTCATGAGCTCGTCGTTTGCCGGTATAGCAGCTATTATGCGATGCACTCGAGCGGTCCGATGGCGGGATCCCGCTCGAGAGGAAAATGGCATGCAGGTCGCCAACTCCTTCCTGCCGTTACGCAGATTGTCATTTGTTATTGTTGGGTAACAGCAGATATCAGCAGTGTATACCGCGCTGTTACTGCGACATGCATTTGTTAAGAAAACGGTTGAAAATAAGCAATAAGAACGACCAAAATATATACCAATGGCAATTTGTATATTATTAAAAAAAAACCAGAAAATTAATTTAATAAACCGTTTGCAAACAAGCTTTCCAATTGTCTTCGTAAGACAAAAGCATGAAAAAACATCACCCAGTTGGAAGACCAGCATAGCCGAGCGGTTAACACATCAGGCTTCTAAATCTCGTCGCTGAGAGTCGGAGGCACGAATCACATCGCAGACACTGAAGAACTTAACTCACTACGAAATAAATAACACCAAAGACAATGAAAAAGGTAAAAACTTAATATCGATTACCACTGTGTCCAATACCTTTTACGTGTCAAAGCAAATCTGACGAAAAGAGGAACACCAGGGGAAAGACGGGGAGCACGAGAGCGGTATAGCGGCGGGACTCGGGTGGTATCGCAATGAGGTGGCTCCTCAGTGGTGGGACGAGAGCGGCCTGGCCGGGATTTTTGGCGGAGACGGAGTGGCATGCCGCCGGCGGACCGCGGGCTGCATTAGTGTAAAATCGTGCGCTGGGTGTCGCTAGAGGCCCGCTATTTCGTCGCCGTCGGCCCGCGATAGGACCGCCGTCGCCTTGTCAATGGGGGAGGGTATCACCTCCCAGCGTATACAACAGAACATCCCTTATATTCATCAATTGAACTTATAGGTTTTATTTCTTTGATCCCGCTTTGTCATAGGTGAAGAATGGTCTCCATCAACTTTTAGACGATTTGCTAGGCATGTGAAAAGAATCTTAGTGTCAAAATGTTTGAAGATACATCAACAGGAAATTATGAATTGAAGCCATATTTTGTTCTTTTTAATGAGAATTCCAATGAATAAAAAAACACCCTTCAATCTTAGGAGATTTCCAAAAAGAGTTAAACACTAAAATCCGTTCTTTTTCTATTACGTCCTTATTTTTCATCATCCACAAACCGCACAACCCGTCTCAGCCACCACACGTCCTGTTCCTCATATTGAATACTGTTAATCTTATCCAGACCCAAGTCCTCCATAACTTCAATTTCCACCTCTCCCTCGTTTTGAACCAAAAGCTTGTATTGGTTTGTAATTCCTTTATTGATTTCATGGTTGTAAAATAAATTATCTTGCTCATCTTGAAAAGTATTAGAGAAATTATCATTACGCCGCTTAATATCAGAAAGAACAATTTTCAGATTTATGGTTTCAAAAATACCCCATTTGTAACGTATTTCTTATTAACAGCAATACGTTTATCATTGAGTAATAATTTAATTTTCCTTTGAGTTTTCTTCTTTTCGGAAGTCACCTTAGGTCACTCATCGCTCTAATATTGTATTCGTGTAATACATTTTGGTAACAAACAAGCATTTTTTGTCTGCATAAAAAAACTTGTGGGAAGGCTTTATACTCATTTAAAATATTTTTTTTATAATTTTAGCTGGTTGCCTTGTTTTGAATAAAACTTCATAGATTTCTTTTCATAAATCACTTGGAAGTTTTAGTTTCCTGAAAATCACATTTTAAACAACAGAGGAAAGTAGCACACAGATGAAATTGAACCTTCCATTTAATAGACAACCAGATTTGGGAATGATCAACTTTGTTACTTGAATGTTACGTAACGAAGGAATAACTTCTGGCTAGAAAAATTGTAGTCCCGTTTGTTTTTACTGTTGTAAGGCAAATAGATTTATAATTGAATGCTTCGAAAAATGTTCCCATATTCCACATAATGTGAAGGAAATGACAATTTTTAACTGGTCATTATAGTTATTTGAGGACGTGGATGCTGGATGTTCGTATACAGCATTCATATCGCCTACCAAAATCGGAATTTTATCGAAGATTGCATAGTAATTGCTAAATTTTCAAGAGTCCATTCTCTCCTACGTGTGTTTAGTTCCGCGCGGCAGGTAAATATTGAAGATAGTGAGACGAGCCACTTTTAAGGCGCAAGTTTTTCCATCAATGTTTATTCAAAATGTTTTTATAAGATGAATCACCTCATATAACTAAACCGAAGGGTCCTTTATGAATAACGTCATAATGTTTAGGATATTTATAATTCTACGTATTTAAATCGTGGATAAGATAAGATAAAATTAATTGTATGGGCGGTAACAGCACTATGGCTTACGCCCGTTAAATCGTGGAAATAAATCTCTTGAAGACAGGGAATATGTATGACTGTTCTCTCAAATTTCGTTCTAGAGTTTTGGATTTATTATCGTAATACCCTTTGCAAATATTTTTTTATATTGTAAGTTTATCATCCCTATCAACTCTCCATGCGGAAAAGCTAAATGTCGGGAAAAACTGCCCGTACAAACTGGATAGACAAGAGCATGCCGACGCTGATAAACGAGCTCACAGTTCGGAAATAAAATTGTCACGCAGGCCACTGCCTAAAAAGCAACGTTCATACTTTCCTTCAAACCGTTGGGAGGGAGATGCATTAACAGGTCACCCAGAACGTACATAACTGTTCAAACTTCCCTAGCCTGACAACATAACACTTCCTTCACTACTTTTTCTCCGCCCAGTTTTTTGAAAGGAGAGGGGATAGAATCCCTTACCTCACTGTGTAGCTTTAAACTGGTGTTTCTAAAAGGGTCTAAACGTTTATTACCTCCTTCCACGTCGTCCGATTAATAGACACTCTCCTTCGGAACCAAACCTTCTGCACCTCAAGGTTTGACGAAACCCTCGGGAACTGGAGATATTTCACTCACCTGTGAAACATTCTACACACTGCTTTATTTTCATTTAACAATTTTTCGTTTCTCTTGCACACTTTCTGATATTACTCCTTGTGCACCACGTAATTCTTCTCCTGCATTAGGGTCTTTGGACTTTTCTTCCGACGCAGTTAGTTCCGTATCTTGACTAACAGGTTGTTTCCTTTCCTTGCCCCTATCAACACCTCGATATTTGTTCTGCCTAGATCCTCATCCGGAATTTTAATAGTTCTGCTTAGCTGATTTACCACGGTCAACACCCAGTTGAGAACTGTCTTTTTATTAAAAACAGGAAAAGTTTTCCACTAAAGCAATTTAGCATTACCCGAACATTATAATGTACTTTTTAAACTTGAAAAACACAAAAGTCTCTTTCGAATAAACATCGTATAACTGTGGTTACGAAATTTCAGGTGTTCGTTTCTTTTCAATGTTTTCATATTTTTCAAATCTTTACACAATACATTCATCAGAAATTTCATAGGGGACCGTATAGGCAGTAAAAATATAATTTTCTGGAATGTCAATTTTTACTGCCAATTTTATCGCACGCCTTACACGGTAAGAAAACTCTCCGTTACATTTATTTACAATTTATTCTGCAATCTATTTACTAGACAACCTGATAAAACATTGACGTCGATACTGACAGAGTTCAATCGCCACAATATATTTTTCTTCAAGTTTCCTGCTGTCAAAAATCATGTACTGCACATTCACAATATTAGGACTGTTAGAAAACAACCCAATATCAATTCTAATAGTAATCTGTCATTGATATGTATTATAATTCATGTCAATACATTTACTATAAATTCAACTATTAAATTCCCCACTGGGAACCACATGCATGACACAAATCATTCACCACACGAAAGACTCACACAGTGCGAGCCGTAGGCACGGTCTACATTCTCGCTACCTGCAAGCAAACTGCGACCCAGTAGACCGTACAGACCGATTCTCGAAGACGGCTTCTAAGTCGTGTGAAGCTGCGGATAACACATAGTAATAATAATAAATTAGAAGCTCCTGACCTTTTATACAGGTACCTTTGTTTTCGCAAATGTAAAGAACGTTTCCTCTTTTATCTTTAACCACAAACGCAATGCATTTATACTCATCATCCAATGCAAGACGATCCACATTTCATTTCATATTCCTATATTATGAATTAAAATACAAAAAGGACACAAAACGCACAATCAAGTATACTCCAGCTGAGCTACGTTGCGTTGAATAGTCTCTTATTTCTATATTCTAGACCTGCTAGCAGAATTCTTTTGTAACAGATTGCCCATACTTGAGTTACATAAATTCCAGATTAAAACATCATGGAAAAGGCCCGAACTTTTTAAGACCATCTAGAATAAACGGAGGCTTTTTCTTTTCTCGGCCATCAAGAAATGGATAATGAACTGCCTTTTCCCAATCTAAGGCATTGAACGGGAACCTGTCTTTTTCCCACCATCAAGCGCTGCTGGATTGTCGAGGTTTTGTCCCTATGCCGGCAAGTCAGAGACCGACAGTAGCCAGGAAATGGTCCTACTTCTGGCTGCACGCAGACCTTCCCTTAACTATTTTCCGACTACTAGTCTTGGTACCCCTTTTCCGAGATGTCGGTCCACAGTACGGCCGATTCCAAAAAAATTCGCCAAAAGACAAAAAAAACTCAAGTAAATGTTCTTAAAATCTGAACTAGTTTTTTTCGGTCACTGATTACGAATCTGAAGTCCGAGTTGTAAAATGTAACCCCTTCAATCCTTTTTGATAAGACCTATTCGTGAAACAGCCTGCATATCATGTTACAATCAAGATGTATATAATTTTCATGGCTTTTTGGGTCGATATTACGAATCTGAAGTCAGAGTTAAAGAAATTAAGCTCCTTAACAACATTTTAACATTTTAGTGTATACTTAAATGATATTGTTTTAATGATATATTACGCTGTGTTTTATAAATGATTCCTGATTGGATGTAAATTGAGTAATAATTAATAAATACATTTGAAAATGCTTTCGTATATAAAAAAGTAATTATAAAAAAAATTAAAAAAATAATTTTATTAATTATAACCATAAGTAAATTTATTGTATTAAAAAGTGATTACAAAAAATCGATTTCATTTCAGGCGATAAATTTATAGATGCATCAGTGTCTTCTGATGTCGAACGCTCTGAATTTGAAACATCGTTTTGTTCATCTTGTTGACTAACTCTCACAGTTAGTTGGAGCCAAAACAACTTACTCTCAACTTGATTTAACAAGCCTCTCTCTCTCTCTCTTTCTCTCTCTGTTTATATATCAGGCATGCACACACACACACACACACTTATTCATGTCTTCCATTTTTTTTTAGGTTAGATTTGTGAAAAAGAACACTGCACGATACTTCTATCTTTAGCTATTCATTTAATCGTTTATTGTAATAATATAACCTTCACTCGTTTTTCTTCACGGGAGGCGCCCGTGGAAGTTGCACCTCCATGAGGAGGTTTGCCTCATTTATTGTAACTTACTCTTGGTCATACACCTTGTAATGATATGATGTCTGATTTGCTGGTTTTTTTCTACCTATTTTTATAAGGAATTTTTTTCAAATCTGGTGATTTTTTGTAGTGTATTTACTGTAGTGAATTTGAAATATTGTAATTTGAAATGCTTTGATCTGATTGGGTGTGGAATAAGCCCATCAGATATCTCAAAGGGTTTCGGAGAGGACGGCTGAAGCTCAAGCTTCAGTTCGTCGCTAACGTAGGTATGTAATAATACATATGTTATGTAACTGATTGTTCACCATATATGATTGGATCGAAACGTGAGCTGGATGTGTGAGAACTTAGCATTTTATTCAGAGGAATTCCAATTCGAGACTGAAAGAAGTTGGAAGGTTTGTTTTGATTTATTATGGATTAGTCTCGTAGTTTTCCTGCTCCTCGATTTCTCGAATCGCCTGTGTGGATAAATTGGAATCTCAGTTAGGAAACTCACACGGGAGGCCACGAATTGGGTCCCAGGTATTTTGTATGTGCATCTGTTAGAATTTAGTATTTTTCGTGTGTACATCCTGTATATTCTTTCAGTGTGTAATTGTATTATTTTCGCGAGTTATGTTTTTGTGTTTCACAGAATCGAGAAAAGTAATGTTAAAGTTGGGAGCACGTGTGAGTTTTCAAGTTGGGAGTCAGTTGGGCTACCCGTTCAATCCATTATCTAGTTGGGAGCACGAGAAGCTACCCATTAAATATCTGTTTTTGTCTTGCGATGCAAGTCATTTTTTTTCTTCTTGCACTTGTATTATATTGTATCATACACAAGCACTATTTCCTTTCCTAATAAATTTATAGAAAATAATTATTTCTTTGCCTCGGCTCCATCATTTGAGCAACAGAATTCAAGGTCACCTTTCAATGCACTTGTGTGTGCGTATCTGAAGTGTATTACTGAGTTCTCTAGCATTTCTCTCACTCCACCAACAGGTTGCGCATTAAGCCGTTTTGGAAGAGAAATCCTTTTGTTAGTTGAGATCTTGGGATCTGGTTTCTTTTTATGTGCTAATCCGTCCTTCGTGGTAGAGTGGGTGAAATCTGGAAACACGGGCTTCAATAGGAAGCCCAAACAACATTACAAAAAGATAGCGACGAACTCTAGCATTTCATTCATAGTGATCTTGAATAAGAGGCAGTTTAAACATTAGAAAGTGCTTGTCATTTTTGCAAGAGAGAGAGAGAGAGGAAGAGAGTATCAATACGTTATATGGTATGAGTCACGTATATTGCAAGGTCGATGAACACGAAATTGCAGCAAAGTTCTGTTCGTTTCTTTCAGTTCTGTGTGTTAGTTGCATTGACTACGATGTCTGTTAGTGTGTCTGAGACACGTGCCTCGAAGGAGGAGGAAATGCCTTCAGGCAATTTCACGTTGAGAGACTTGTTGCTATTAGATAAAGAAAAGCAGCAAGGTTACGTATTCTCGTTGGATTTAAAGAGTGTGATTATTTTAGAAAATGAACTTGTCATTCTGACATAGCAAAATGAGTTAGATCCGCGTAAAGACTAGAGAAACGAGCTAATTTCTGAAACTTTACAGATGTTGTTAAATTATGTTAGAGAAAAGAAAGGTCTGCTAGTAAGGGCGAAATATTAGAAAATCGAACTCTCACAGTAGATTTGTTAAATTCAAAAAAATTCATGCATAAATCTTTGGATAAGGTACTTCACGGTATGCAAACGAAAGATATGAACCTTCCCAGCAATGATATGTTGTATGATAAAATCATTGTTAAAACCTCGTTAACTGCGTTAGCTCAGTTTCTAGCAAGTTTAGAGGAATGCAAGTTCTGAGGAAAAGTTATTCCTGTTTTTTTGGAAGTTAGAAGAATTTTTCGTAACTAACGATTTTCCGTTTCGAGCTTTCGTGATTTCATTTCTTGGGAAATGTAGTGATCCATTGTTGGATAATGTCAAACACTGTCTCAGTGTGTGTTCTACTTGGGAGTCATTTCGCGTTATGGTTTTCTCACGTATGTTATCTTCCCACGCAACTCAAAAACTGATGGTCAAGCATTGATACGGGAAACAGTTGGAAAGTGAAAGTTTGGCTCAATACTCTAAAAGAATGAATACAGTGAGACGTTTACTGTCATTCAAAGTGTCAGACAGTGACTATATCCAGACATTTAGTAATGGGTTACGTCCCTCGATAAGAGGGAAAATTTTCTACACTCTAGTGCCAAAAGTCATGGGCTAATTGCAGGAACTGATTGAACAGTATACTGGGCATGAGTTATATGCTAAAGACTTCTATGAGGAAGCGAATTCGTATCCCAGTAGTGTAAGAAACACGTTCAACAAGCGCGAAATACGTTGTTGGAACTGTGACCAGCCGCATAAACGTTCTGTGTGTCCGAAATTGAAAATTCAGACAAAAGTTAATAGTCAAACGTGAAACAGATATTAATTCTCACGAGACGAATGAGGGTATGTATTTTGTTTTGAATCTTAACCACAGAAAAGTGCGTATTTTTCTGGATACTGGATTAGAGCAGAACTTGGTCGACTCTGAGTTTTTTGATGAAATGGTTATGAATAAACTTTGTCGTTTTAATCGGAAAGAACGGTTTTGTGGAAAAACAGTGAACAATGAAAATTTTTTCTCAATACTTCGGCTGCCTTTCGTTTGGGATTAGGTGACAAATCCCTTTCAGTGAAAGCATTTGTGTTAAAGAACCTCGGTTGTGAAGTTTTACTTGGTCCTAGAACATTTAGTTATTTGAACTGCTCCATCGATGCTAAGAACAAATTGATTATCTTTGATAAGGTAAACTTAAGTGTTCCGTATACAGATAAGATGTCTGACCGTCAAGTCAGTGTGGATGGATACTCTGTGCTCTGTTTGTTTCATTCTAGGGATCGGGGTGTTTCTAGCCTTCCCAACAGGCCAAACCGGGATGGTGGTGGAGCATTCTCGACCCTAGGCAAATGTCAAAATGATTCTGTCTCTAGACAACAGCGACCATTGGGTTTGTTCCAATCCTAAGCGAGTGAGTGTCCTCGACCTCGACGAGGAAGTCATCTTTTCGGGCGTCGCGACCCATGTCTTCTGGTTCTGCGGGCCGTCGTTTGGAAACTTCTTGGAGGAATGGTGGAAATGGAGAAAATCCAACATTTTCAAAGCAGGCTGTTGGAAGGAAACAACGCGGGAAGCAGAAAAATCGAATGGATCAACGTTCAGCGAAACAGGATACCAGTAAGGTAAGGTTTTTGTCAATGAAAAGGTTTCTTTTTCTGGGAAGGCATGTTCGAGTCATGTTGTTAATAATGATATTCAGTCGAATAATAGATTTGATCTAAATACAGTGAAAAATGATTGAAATTTGAAAATTTGTTACCCGAGGAATATCCTCAGGATGTGCTACTATCTCAATATGCTAACATGTGTGCATTATGTATTGGGGAGGATTAGTAACGATGGTTTGTGTGAGGATGATATTTCACAAATCATCGATACGATCGACTCTGATATTTTGAGAGAGTCCTGGTTTAAATAAATTTGTACGTAAGTTTGTTAATGAATATGATAGTGTCATTAATAAGGAAATCGGAAAGTTAAACAATTTCTCGTATAAGTTTGAAGTCAAAGATCAAGAATCTGTTAAGGAGGCTCCTTATCCCTTGCCTCAGTCGTTAAAAGGGGAAGTCAAAAAGCTGATTGATGAATTATTGCATAACGATGTTATAGAATTAAGTCAGTCTTCTTACAGGTCTCCAGCGTTCATTGTTTCAGTAATAATTTATATTTGATAAATTATTATTTCGTAACTTTTTTATATTCTACCTAGTTCCAGACGTTTATTCCATTTTATTTGATTATGGTCTGCTTCAATCTAAAGTTTTATACAACTTTCAACACGTGTGTAATTTACTGCCTTAGTAACACAAACAATGCTAATGGAAAAAGGTAGCTTTGCGACTTCAATTCTGGGACAGGTATACGGAAATAATCATATTCATGAGTAATTTCTTACCATTTCAGATGTACTGTAACCAACTTAACATGAAAAAATCCCTAACAGGTTACTTTCTTTTGGTCTTTTAGCCATCTTTTTGGAATCGGCAGCACCACTTGACGTCTTGGTCGGCATTTAGCTTGCTGGGTAGTGAAATCGCCTACACGTAAACAAGCGATGAAATTCAGTCTCAATTTATTTTGATTCGGCTTTCACAAGTCGACATGGAGATTGATTTTACTTCCAAAATTAAAAGTAAAAACTGAGCAAGCTGAAGAATGTTGCGTGCTCGCCGCCACCTTTGCGATAATGTTAGTCTGCACACAGCACGCAGTATGTAAGCTACACTCCGGAAACTCCATGCAACTTAGAATCATTGCCACTCATAAGAAATGTCCATGTATATCGGGAGTTGATCAAAAGTTTGAAAGCGAACTACTTCCGGCTGGATGGAAAATTGCAGGAGAGGATGCAGTATTTCCTTCTTTTGCAGCTACAAGAAGTTTTCGCCAGAGGTATTGTCGTTTAGTATCCGAGGTAAGTGGTATCAACGGTGGAGCATATCGACAGCCAAGTACGTTACTTTTGTTAGAAAAGTATGTTTCATTTGACTGTACCTTTGATAATACGCATTTCTATTGTCCGAATTTTATAACAAAGAAGATGTACTAACGATTGAATTTCATAAAATGTATTAAAGGAACTGCAACAAAACTTGTGGTCAGTTTTCGCCACTTTCCGTGTCATAGTTAGTTCAATTTGGATAAAACGAAGTATTGAAAAAATCCAACGTCTCAACGATCTTATCTATATGTTCAAAAATGCTATTTAACATGAGTGTACAGTACATTATAAGTTTACAACAATTAAGACCAGTTTAACTTAATATAAAAAGATTTAGAAAGTCTGCATTCATTATAATTCCATTTGTCTACTTGTTCCCGCTGATAACGAAGGAACATTTTGCAAAAAATGAATATGTATTGCTTTTCCTTGCCAGAATCTATACAATGCAGAACCTAGTTTTTTTGTTTGTTTTTTAATAGAAATTAACCACTACCGTTGGCTTCATTGCTATGAATTTTCAAAGTATGAAAAATTCAATAAAGACAAGCAATTCTGAACTAACAATCTTAATGTAGGAAGCTTTTCAATGCCCTTAAGGCACCTTAATGTTAGAGTTGCTATATTTCCAACTTACTCGTCAGGTGATGATAATGTAGAAACAATCGCGGTTAAAGTAAATAATTCTATTACTTTCAACTTTGATCTACCTTCGCTTCACGTCGGATTTTGTGTTGGTTTTTAATGTATCCCTTGCATTTTTATAGGACTTAAGTAAAACTTTGCAAAAGGGGAAAAGAGAAATATCAGAAGCAGAAATATTCGACTGTGCTGAACAGATTTAATGAATCTAACGTACATACTAAGAATATATTTCCGGGCACGAAATCGCGACTCTAATTCTCAACTAGAAAACCACTGAGCAATGAACTAAATAATCATTATAACAGTTTAGTTTATAGCAAGCAAATAAATTGGTTTTCAAATTAGCTGACTACATTTGATAGACGACAGTCATCAGAGATAGTAGATTGTGTATAGATGTCAAATGCCGAGCCCATCACAAGATGATGAAGTCTATTTTCAGCAGTACCGAAATCCAGAGCTGAGCTTTTTATTTTGTATTAAGATAATTTAATCTACTACTAACAGAATGTTGAATTAATAGTAGTACGTACAGATGATCAGCCTTTTGATGATAGGAATTACTGTGAAACTTTGTGCACTTTTATAACGAATAGACAAAACGATACAAAATAACTTGCGTTTTATGTTTTAGATTATTTCCAATTCCTAAATCCAAACTTAACATTCTTACATTTAGAATACTTCTTTTGCATTCTCCTAAATACATACTAATTCTCTTTTTTTCTTGTCGTCACCTCACTTTAGATTACAAAAGCTAAAACGAGTTCATGCTTGCAAGAGAATTACGCAAATCGCAAATCAAGTTACATTGCCACATTGCATTCATAACGTGTCCAAATGAACACTATACTGTTGTGTTAACATTTCGAAATCCAACGAAGTACGAACCAAGAGCTTCATACGTTGTGAAAGTTTCTTCTGAACGCCTAGTGTGTAGAGAACTGTTTATCCATGTTATGTGTGGAAACATCGTAATTCCGTGAATGAAGTTTTCACTGATTTCGGTTGGGATATAAGAAAAGTATATTCTAGTTCGAACTATTGTTATATAAGGAATATAAATGTTGGAAATTAAAATCTTTGAAAGAGATTAAGCAACTAAGTTTGACGATTTCAATTGGATGATTGTAGGTTTCGAAGCTTTCGAATCATTTTACGGACCCCGCGCAACCGAATTCGTATGACGCAAGAGAGGGACCGCTGTAAAAGTAACAGTAAAACCCTGCCAAATATAAATTTGCATCGGCTTGAAATCATTTAAACCCTTCGCAATAGCTACTTCTAGAATGAAAATATAAAATCCTTTGCATGTAATTGATCCAGTTGATGTTGAAAAGAATCTCATTTACAAATATCAATTTTAAAAACAGTGTAAGGACGATCCTGTTTCAAACCTACTATTACTTGTGATGATTTGGAAAAGTATAAAATAAAGAAACATTAGCTTTGTGATGTAGTTATAACACTTTCCGAAAGTGAATGTTTTGGGGATAACGTGTTACAAGATTGTTGTTGTTTGCTAACAGTGAGATTTCTTTGGAAAGATTCAACATAGATGCACTGAGTATGCAAAGACACGCTACAAGGAAAGTACAGTTTTCTTTGATGGGAAGACTGAAAATATTACAATCAATATAACCAAAACTGCTGTACAAATTAGTCAACTAACACATTCCTCGACAGAAATAATATTTGATAAAATAATATATGCTACAGAAAATCAAACGTTTATTTCAAATCAGAGGAAATTACGTCGATTTACGACACTACTGAAGGGTTGAAAGAAGGCTTCAATGTAATACATTTTGATAATGAGACAGAGACACACCAATCATCAAAACTCCTATTGAAGCATCCTCTGAAAATAAGGCGATGATAATCTCAAATTAAGTTCATTCTCACTTGTTTATCTGGATCAGAAACAAACATATATTTTTTATTACTGAGGAGAATACCATTGCAGACAATGTGCGGGTGGAATATTACCAAGAATGGGCTTTTTCATATATTAACAGATGAAGAACCTGCACCTCCAGAGCATTTGTACATTATCATGTAAGTGTTATATAGGTTGAACAAAGGGTAAAGGAAGCTTTAGAAAAGGTTAATTAAAGTTATCCGCGATCTTGTAATTGACTGTTGAGATTGAATTCTGCCGTTTCAGAAGAGGAAGTAAGTGATGTTCCTGCTGATATGTAATTAAAAGAATTCTTCTCAGTAGCATACTTCAGTTGTGATTTACACATAAATAAAATAGAACTCAAAACACAGTTGTATATGTTCATTTTGCTTCTGTGTGTTCTTACAATGTTATTATTAAATTACTAATAAATACAATCGAATATAAAGCTTCTTTTCATCTCTATTTCCTTAGGACGTTTCGAATTGGCGCTTCAAAGGAAATAAGGACTGTAAGTTGTCAGACAAAAAAGTAAGTATTGAGTTGATTTACAAAATGATGTGGAGAAAATTGCTAAACAAGCACCTCTAGTAAACGGTGCATCGTAGAAAATAATTGGAATAGCCTTCCTTGTAGAGAACTTTCTGTAGACAAACTTTGTATTAACATATTTTACTCCAAAATGCTTTTCAAGCAAGATATTTACAGAAACCAGAGGCACCAAAGCCTAGGTACAAAACTAACACTTTGCTATGGACATTTTCATGAAGAAAATATAATTTGTTCCAGTTCTCCATTATTTTTTCTCATTAACTCTTTGTTGACTGGTCTATTGCCAAAAGAGAGTTAACTCAAGTAAACGAATGAATTAATACAACTGTCATTCAACTGAATGCATACAAGGACAGTTACCTTGCAAACAAATGTTTCCTAACACCTGGAGAAAGCATTCGGTTAATTCCAATTGCGGTGCGCTCTCGACGCCACATTTCGTTACCACAAATTGTACGCAGAATATGCTAATTCCAAGAATAAACATTGTCACTCCAACAGCTATCCACATCGACACATTGAAGCACTCCATTATCGACTTCCAAGAATAACTGTACTCTGGTGTCCGAATATACAAGTAATGCCTGGAATAAAAAAGGAAAAGGTAAGTATGAGTTTACAATTTTAACTTAGGAAAATATTGTAAAGAAAGACTTTAGCGACATATATGTACATACTTATTTTGGGTCATCTGGAATGTTTCCACAATTTCCCATTGCTCCCTTTGGAGGGAAACAACTCTGCACAGCATCAACATATTTACCGAAAACGAGGTCCGCTCTACTCAATACACTTTTCCCAACGTAATACAAGTATGTGGATTCCCCTCGAGAAGAAACTTTTGTCCCCAGCTTGAAGGAACTCCTTGAGAACTTTTCTCACATCATCAAGTTGTTGAATACGTCTGTCTTTCAGGAATTTGTCAAGGGTGGAATATAAATGTTTGTCTGCAAATAAAAATTTGGAAGAACAATGTAGACGCGGCAGGATTTTTTATTTTGAGGTCCATAAATTTGTTCAGGGTCTTTCCTGCGCAGTTGGGTTTCGTATTATCTTTTGAAAGGATTGGACAACAAGTGTTTCTTTCTTTGGGTGAAAATCAGGTTTGGACGTGGATCGAGAGGGTTTATTTTACTCAAGTCTTCCTGTTGTCGCTGTTAATCCATTTTGCATCACATGTATAAATTGTGTCCAGGAAATGTTCCTTGTGATGTTGAAACAGCAATAACGAACATGTCTGTAAATGATCGATCTTCTGAGCATCGGACAGGTCATCCAGTACTCTTTTGTCAAGCTTTTTGGCCTTTCGAATAGCACAGAGGTGACATCAGACGTTATTAGGCGCACATGAAGCTTCGCCGCCAGGTTTGAGCACGTACGTCTTGGATCTTCTTTCACCGTTCACGTCAGATTCTCATCCATCGTTGATAAGGGTCTTCCGGTGCGTGGGTCGTCTTTGATTCCTATGTAGGTTGCCACCCTTTGATTAATAAATGACGGGACGATCCCGTAATAAATTACGGGATACTATAAGAAAACGAGACGAATTTGAAATAACCTAAAATGAAAGTTACTACTAAGTGACTATACTCACAATTTTAAACCACCATACTAATTCTGCTCCTATCCATAATAAGTTATTTTGCCAGACACCCTTATGGGAAGGCGTTACTCCCAAACTCTCGAATGCAACCCCACGGCCTTTTAAGTTCTTACGATCAGAAATCTATAGAGACCGTGCAAAACTTTACTTACACCATCCAAATTTAGACGTTACAACTCCTCAAACTAAACATCCTGGCTTAATTCCTGTCCATAATAATTCTTCTCTTAGTATACTCACACTCCAAGAAAACTAGAGGGCGGAAAATGAATATTCCAATTTTTTAATCACCGATGGCTTTAGTATATGTTATCAACTAGAGCGAACAGAAGGCGCAAGCATTATACACCACCACGTTGAGACCTGGAAAAGTGAAAAGAGTATGCTCGCATGTTTGGGTAGTAAGCGGTTGTAGGACAGTCTTATCACGGTTCATTTGTCAAAATTATTGATATGTTGAAAGTATGTGTGAAACTTGCTACTCATAATACGGGATACGTCATTTTTACCTAAAATACGAGACATCCCGTATTATATGGAACAAGTTGAAACCCTAGTAGTATGTCTCCGGTCCTAAACTTTCTGAATCATCCTCTCAGTGCTCTCGCTTTGGAACGCCTTTACCAAATAGAGGCACAGAAGGCAAAGATAAAAAATGACATAACGGACATCCGGATAATAGCGCCTGCAGTTCTAGGGTTTACAGATGTTAATAATATAGAATCTACCTTCTCTAATACCAAGCATAACAAAATTCTGCACATAAAACCCAGAGACAAATAAAGCGGCGGAAACTTTTAGGATGACCCTATATATATTGAAATTAAAGATAAAGAAGATAGAGAAAACTTAGGTTGTGTATATCCAATATCACGAAAGACCGTCTACAAAGTTTTCTTGTCGGAAAATTGGACAACAAAGGAACACCTTCCCTTGACTAGCGTTTTTGGCAAAAGTGATATCAATCAATAGAGGACTAAAATATACGCATACAGCTGAACTTTTATGAATGTGTGAGCGTTGGATACAGACGTACAATTTTTATTCGGGTTTCGGAAAGAAACAATATGTAACTACGTGTGTATCGTTGGGAATTCTAGATGAAAGCTATGAACACATTAGTCAGCATATGTATCCCAACAATTAAACTCGATACCATTGCTAAATTTGAGAAAATGTTCTTTTCCACTACGAACATTAAGGTGATTTTTATTTTAGTGGTTAAAGCAAAAAGTTGTAATTTGCACTGGGGCACTTGCCCAACTTGTCCTAATAATGAAGAAATTAATATTCCTAAGTATTTTACTAAATTTAGACAACATTTAGAGGCTGCTACTAAAGTGGGAAATATTAAGCTCCCTTCAGTTTAAGTATAATACAAGATATGTAGCACACATTTTTTACAGTTGACAATTTCCATTCTACAATATCAAAGATGAGCATAAGAATACTCAGAAAGTGAAATATTATTGCTATTGCAAGTCTTTCATTCTTGAAATCTCTTTTATTGATCGCTGACAACCTCCAGAAGAAATTGGTATTAATGTGGATTTGATAGTATTCCACGATCTGGCAACTTCATATTTTCCCGTAATGTTAATATATTTGATGGACCTGATTTGTCAATGTAGTTCCTACCAGAGGGCTATAGAGTAGGAGGTCCAATATATGGACTTCGAGTCAAGACAAAGTAATGTCAATAAATGAGTTTTCTAATACAATAGTGCGAATTTTTCTCCAAAGATCTTATCCTTATCATCTGCCACTCCCTTTGGAGTTTCCCATAACTATCATTTACAGAGCCTGAATCATATTGGATTTTGTATTTATTGGCACTCTTCCATCAAAGAAAGCAAAGGCAAGGACGTCTTATCTGAGTGCAACTACTATGCCTGGTGGTATAAATTGCTTCCGTCCTCTTCTTTAAGAGATTTTGCTTTCACTTAAGCAGACTCATTTTGATGACTACTAGCTCCTCAAAATCACTAATAAAGGCTAAGAAACATAGGATTCCTGTTTGTTTCGTACTTCCCTTAAGGTGCTCCTGAAATTTGTTTGTTGATTCTTTTTGTTCTAGCTTGTAGCTGTTGTTCTATCTGCTTTTCCTGAGCATTGTCAATTTGTTAAATTTTGTTTTTTGTTTGTGTATAGCATTTTCGCACGTCGTCCAATGTCAAAAGGGTCTTTGAAGCAGCTGATGAAAGTTTATTTTTCAGTGTTTGGATAATTTATTCTTGTTGTTTCCATTTTCTTTAGCTTCTGTCAGTCTTGGAAGATATTTTCAAGAGCTGGAATTGAGTGTTGTCGAGGAGCAATAGAGAGACCCGTGCTTTATACGAAATTCGGATTTCAGGTACAACAGATATATCTTTCCGGACAGTATTCATATCGCAAATTAACAAACAGATGCAATTTCCTTTCGCTTGAAAGACACCTTGTTTCCAACTATTTAACATGAATTTCTTAAAATATACGTACGTTCACCGTTTTATGTGTCGTAGGCCTAAACGCAGCCATCATTTTCATAAAAAAGAACATAGAATAATCCTGTTTCAACTCTAGTTTACCATACGGTAAAGTAATAATTAGGTGGTATATTAAACATGTAGTATCCCATATTCATATCAGCCAACTACTCCAAGCTGCAGTAACTTTCCAGTGGGAATCCTGGATAGCGTTAAGTTAAAAATCAAGATATAGGTTCGAAATACACACAATAGTTTAAAAGCACATCGATCTTTAACTTAAGAGACATATTTTCTATTATTTAATGTGTGTATCGATAGCGCAAACACAATCAAAGATACAGAGAATTGTGCGTTTGCTGTGGGTGATTTCATAACCACCAACAAACAATTTTCAAGCGTACAAAAATATTTTTTTTTAATTTCAAATGAAAGACAGTTGTTTAGCTGAGGGTCATACGTGTGAAAAACTCAAAATCAGTACAAAACGTAATCTTATTATTGATCTGTGTCGTTAGCAAATGATGCTAGTAGCATTAACCCGAAAACCGTGTTCCAAAATGTGATTAGACGTTATATAATAATAGAGAGTTCGTTACCAAACTACCCTGGTTGGCTTTGAAAACAGCTGTCATGAATTCAAACCATGCAGCTAAACTCTTGGCTCTCCTCAACTCCTGGGTGGGTCTGAAACACATATCCTATACTGGCCTAAGTAGATATGAAAATACTTAGTTTACGATTATCATTCAAGAAAGTACAATGTGGTATTTGTGTTTTCCACTTATGCTAATTGCATTAACAGAAAACATCATTGAGTGACATGCGAAATGATTTAAGTACTTTGTGTGTCAGCCTGCCACGCGGTATGTGTGTCAGCCTGCCACGCGGTATGTGTGTCAGCTGCCGGCCGAACATCCTGACTGAGATTTTCCCTGATTTTGGTCATTCTCACCTAACGAATGCTGAGATACCTTCTATAAGGCCAAGGACGTTGCGTTTCCAAATCTTTGGCCCTCCCCTATTCCAGCCGGAGCTCTAGATGCGTAATGGCCAAAAATAAATTGACAAAGTTATGTAGTTTCGAAGTGTGATCCTGATTCGGAGAAGATAAATATCATACAGTGAGCCTAGGATACAACCTAACGTAATAGCTGTAACATATTTTTGTTGAATTCCTAGTTCAAATTACGAGTTAAGAGAGACTTGACAGAAGGTGGTTTTCTACTATTTTGAAACGAATGTAGAGACTTGAGATATGCCACCCATTGTTTCACACGTGCAGATCGTGTTGGACATTAATATGAATGCAGAAACTACTGGACTATTTCTGGACAAATGAATGCCCGTCTACCTGAAACAACAAGATGGTTCAACGAAGACAGAAAAATGCGAAGCTTATCATTCAAAGTTGTCAAGCGACACGTATTATTCATCGCAAGCCGAGCGTTTTATTAATCACACGTATTATTCAAAAAGCAAAATTTGCCATCTTTGTTGTTGGTAGTGGACTGTGTGTGTGTGTGTGTGTGTGTGCGACGTAACATAATAGAAGTGAAATGATGCAGACAATACAACACTTTTGTGCATGGTAGGAGAAAAGTAAATTAGCATGAATTACTTGTCTAATAAGCAGTTCTTACCGGTTTTTCCTTCCGAGTGCTTAATATGCCCAATCCTAGCTCTGACTTCGTATCCCATTTTGCCAGATTGTGTATCAATCAACAAGGACAGCATATTGGTATCACAAACACTAACATTCCCGCATGGCTTTCCGACTGACGTGTATGAGGTTCACGCTGCCAGCACCTGCGCATAACATGACGTAAACTATCAGTACAATCTTCCCCGCATTAAGACAGTTTGCTTTATTATCGTGACCAATGACAATGTCTCTTGATCTAATCGTGCACTTCAATGCAACGGCCGAGTACACGTTTTATGAGTATGCATATATGCTATTAATTTATGGCGAAGCCCATTGTAATGGAAGGCGTGGTCGTCTCCTTTACGAAGAACGCTACCCACATCCTCGAGTGCCGCCACATACTATCTTTTCCAGGATAGAACGTCGGTTCAGGGACACAAGTACCTTCACAATCAACAGAAATTACTGTGTTGCACCGAGGAGCGTACAAGCTATGCAGTTTGAAGAGGACGCGTGGAAGGGGATCCTTCGACGAGCACCCGACGCATAGCACATAACAAGGATCGGAGCAGGACAACTATTTGGGAGGTTCACCATCAAGAACACCTGTATCTATACCATATTCAGCGAATTCAAAATATTGGTCCAGCCGATTTTGAGCCATTTGTAAACTTCTGTCAGTTGTCTTTTCAGCGCTGTGGAGGATCCTGCATTTCTCCGAATGTTACCCTTCACTGACCAGGCAACCTTCTTTAGGGATGCTGTGTTTAACTTCCATAATACCCACATGTGGGCAGAAGAAAACATCCTGATAGTGTTCGCGAGCGCGCATTTCAGGAACAATTCAGTGTGAACGTTTGGACAGGTATCATACATGGACGATTAATTGGACCATATATACTCCCAGAACGTCTCACCGATACCAACTACTTAATCTTTTTAAAGGAGATACTGCCGGAGTTACTGGAAGAAATTCCTCTTGAAATGCGACAGCACTAGTCAACACGACTGTGCGC
The DNA here is from genome assembly GCA_022664845.1 of Lepisma saccharinum. Lineage (NCBI taxonomy): Eukaryota > Metazoa > Arthropoda > Insecta > Zygentoma > Lepismatidae > Lepisma > Lepisma saccharinum. The sequence goes on along the minus strand of JAGDQP010008082.1, from coordinate 42,360 downwards.
CTCCCACTTAACACGGGTTGCTCTACATTATTTAAATAACTAATTAGGACAACAATGGATTGGCCGTGGAGGTCCAATAGCATGGCCGCTACGCTCGCCCGACCTGACGCGATTGGATTTCTTTCTCTGTGGGACACATGAAGACGTTGGTTCCCCGGTTGAGTCGGAGCAAGATCTCGTAGCACGCATTGCAGCTGCGACCGAAGAAAACCGACACATGACAGTCGTTTTCGATCGCGTCTATACGAAAATACGTCGTCTGTGTGAGGCAGGCATCGCTGTTCGTTGCCGTTACTTACAATAGCTCTTGTAGCACGATTCGCTTCATACAATGGGATCCCGACCTGCGTCAGTTGGATCATCACAGCGCATACTCTTCGATTCGAACTTGCCAAGTAGCACGTACTGATATGGTGACCAGTTTTCCCTTCGTGAGTGTTCAGAGTATGTTGTATTACAAACGTAGTTCATTTGTGCCTTTGTCTCACTGACTCCTAATGTACTGCACAGGCTCTCGCAGTGGTGGTTGCTTGTGCGGAGGGGACAATACTACGTGGTACTGTTCGCTTCCCACTTCTCTCTTCCCTTCTACTGCAATGAGTCCTACTCTGCATACTATTTTGTTAGGTTATACCATCATCATACTGTACTTCTCCGGGACTCAAAGACACACGGTGAAGAGTCCTTCAAATGTCCTATTTTTTTTAAGTATCACTCAATCCAGTTTTGTGTTAGTGCAAATATTCAAACAACGTATATCATTTTCACTGGGGGAAAAGCTCTGCGTCAGTGCACAGGACAACCTACGTATCATGTAGTAGACAGGTTTTACGACAAATTAATTAAGGAAGCAGAACATACTATTTTGTGGTTTCAGCAACAAAGTGTTATGAGAAAGACTCAGTAAGTGTGTGTGGTAATACAAATGGAGAGTGAAAAGTTACATGAATTGATAACGATTTAATCTAAACTTTAATAATACACTACTGTTTCAGGTAACCTTGAAACTTGTTTACTGGTGGTTATGTAACCACTCATAGCAACGCCACAGTTCTCCATATTTTATATTCTGTTTGTACTATCAAAATGGCACAGACGAATTATATTTTAATGTTACGTACTCTTTCATTTCCCGCTCGTTTCAACCCATCTTTATTTGCAAATATAACCGTGAATCCCTCACTTCCTTTGGAAAATCCCTTGCGCAATTGTTCTGTAGTTTTGATTTTGATATTTTTGGATACTATGCCTATGACTTTCTGTGTGAAATTCCATATCGCATGTGTCATGGCTATTCGTCTTTGTTCTATAGCGCGTCAAAGTTCCATTCAGCCAAATTTCTCACGCTCATAACTTGGAAAGGACGCCGCTTTTGAGGTTTTTGTCCATATCTTTTTTGTTTATTTTGATGTCTAGTTTCAACTATGAACGCTGTCATAAAAGTTACCGGATACCCTGAATAAAATGTAACCCTGCAGTAGCGTTTATAATTTCGTGTATCTTACTATTGTTGAAATAGACACCACACTTGGCACGTTACAGATCTTCTTATCAGCAATACAGATTTAGCCCTAATTTTGTAATTTTTTGATACGCCACTTTGTTACCCCAAAGATTAAGTGATACTACTCTTTTCCGAAATCGTTCGTCAATGGAGGGCTACATTTTTTGAAAACAGTACGTCATTGAAATTAAATCTGACGTCTTCCTAGCTGCTTTTGTTGAGAAGCTACCCTGCGTTACACACTCGATGCATACCGTATCAAAGAAAAAGAATGAAATGTTGTGTTGGTCCGATATTGCGGAAACCTTGTAAATTCATATTGCTGAATCCATTCTGACGTTAAAATTTCTAATTTTCGTTTCGACGCTAACATATGTCACGACTAAGTGCATGTGGTGCAAAAATAGTATTGTAGTGTGAACGTCTCGAAGTTGTATGTGAACGTTTCGAAATTAGTATGTGTTCGTTTGTAAGTTCTTACTAATGGCTGTAAAGAAATGTGAACGTTTGGAGTGAAATCTCTCGCTATTTGTATGGACGTGTAATTTCTGTAGACTTGGTCTTGGCTATTTGGAGGCTAAGTAACGTGAAATAAGCGTAACTCAGATAAGAAGGTGATCGCCTACGAGAGGGACGTTCAACGAAAATTAAGTTAAAATAAAGTTAAAATAACGTTTTCTTTCGGGATAGTTTACGTTCTAATGTTAGGAATGAAAAGGTACAAGATTTTACATTTTCCTTAAAAGGACGCAAGTTCTCAACACGTAATCTTATAACAAAAGTTTACAGCACACACTAAAAGATTAATTCGATTCGTGAAAGAAATTATAACTTGGATAACATAGCATGTACGTTGTTCAGGCAAAAGGGTCTTATTCAAGCACAAGTATATAGAATCCAAGAAACGTACCTCAGAGCTAAAGTTGAAAGATGTGTTCTCCTAATGACATCTTAAAGTTGTATAAAAAAGACTGCTCTTCTGAGAAAAAAAAATTCTGCTTCGTTTGAATAAAAAAATGCAGAGCTATATTCTAGAGACCTCTCCATTGGTGTCGTGGTGGCGTTCGAGAGCTATTACAGCTTCATAGCCCTTTTTATATGATTTCCAAGATGACGAAATTATTGAGGCTACAGTATTTGATTGCTGTGTTATTCCTTATTGCTCATGATATTGACGCTTGCACATGTTAATCGGATGATTTCCTGTCCGTACCGAAGATGGTCGCTTAAAGGAAAGTGGAACGATTCATTTACGTCATGATATACTATGTGTTTATGTTTCTCCATATACTCAATGCTAAACAGATCGCGTTGAAAATCTCTGCCCGACATCTTTATTGTTCCTCAGAATTTACAACAATATTAAATATATTTTTTAAGAATTGAGAGTTATTTTAAAAAATTGAATGCAAAATTAAATAAAATAAAATTAATACAAAATAATCAATAAATTTAAATTGGAGTCTATCACAATAGAAATTTGTTTCTTCAAGAGATTGAAAACTTCATGGGGAAAGGCAACTGAACCCAAAGCTGAAATCAGTTTTGCTATACGTATTTCCGACTAGGCGCTACACGGATTTTAAATACTCAGTGTATAAAGCGCGTAAACGGAATCACTGAAATCAAATATCAAACCAGTTTCTGCTTTATTTGAGACTCCTGCCTGTGTTACAGTGTGAAATTAATCCATTACCAAAAATTGGTATGTTTGATAGAAACACATCAAAAAACAGTTTCACTTGCTTTCTTAATGATAACTTGTTTCAACACTGGCTTGATGAATGTGATATAAGTATCTGATTCTGTGTTGTGAGACGTGCGTTGGACATCACAGACTTGATCAGTCCTGGTAATGATGCAGTCGGTCTCTGTGAACGTTGTTAAAGAATATTTTACCACGCAGATCCGATAGCAGATATTATGACTGGTTGATAGAGGATATAATTCTGAAATCCCATCCCGGAGATTCAATTGAGTTGAGTTCAGGGGAACTGATTGATCTCTGGAATAATATGATCTTACTGTCATGTTCCTGCAGCCACTTTTTAATTATACGACCTCTGCGAGAGCGTTGTTTTCTTCTTCTACAATTGACCATGAGCAGTGGCCCATTCCACCGTCGGTACACGGACAGCGAGTAACGCTGAACTGAGTGTGGTTCCTAGGTAAGATTTGAGCCGTCTTTTAACGGTGTTAATCGTCTTTAAGTAGGGAAAATGCATGTGGTCAACTTTTCGACCGTTCAGTAGCTTCAGCGTCTTGCCTCTGTTTGATGGAAAGCGTTAGGTAAATTCGTTTCAACCCGGTCTTTCCAATATCTGCCTGCTGTTTATTTGTTTATTTTCATTCTGGCAACGTCAGTCTCGAAGTGGTATGTCCCTAACGTCAACACAGGGGATATTGTACATTCTGGGTAAGAAATGTTTCTTCCGTTAAACATGATCTTTAGTGTTTGTTTCGCGACTAACCTGACTTTACCTGACAACCTATTTCAGTGAATTACGTAAATGTTTAAAATGGGCAGGTCGGGATTCTAACGTCAGCGATCCCACGCGCAGATCACTAGACCAACCGCCAAACTGCTGCCCAACGCTTTCAAACTCGTCCATATCATTCATAACTTACTGACCAGAACGCTTATACATGGCATTCCCTCTCCCCTTTCTGAAGGGTAGATTATTAAGTGCTGTGCAATACTGATATCGTCATGTAGAAATTGTACAGTATTGTTTGATTGTAATTAGAAAATTGTCTGCTGATCCTGATTTTATTCTTAAATGTCCGAACAGCCAGGCAAACTAGCTTGTAGTTACCACTTCCTCATCACGTAAACTTCGTCAACCAGTATCTGGTTCCTGCTGGCAAAGTGCGATCTAATTGACTCTAGCAGCCCGTCTGTGGCGGAACTTCTATGAAAAACAATACCGTATATTTCAAGTTGGCGTGCAACTGGAGGGTCCCGAACTTGAACGTCAAAACAAGTTATGTCATACTTGAATTTATCCCTAGGCGAGACCAGGATGTTAGGATGTTCAATGAAAAGAGGGACAAAGTAGTAGAGGAAACACTTTTAGACCTAAAATGGCGTTCGTGTTTTAAATTGGTTTTGAGAATAGTTACTGGATGTAGCAGAGTGATGTAGTTATAGGATTATATTATAGGAGTAAGGGAGGTCACCGAGAAGATTAAGGGTTGTATATATAATAGAAGACGAGATATGAAATTGATTTAATTTTTTAATTATTTAATTGTCATCCATGATTTTATAACCGCCATGTTGTTATACCAACGGAATACCCCGCATTGGCGTCACCATTGTCTGCTTCGGTCGCCCCCCTGAGTCCGCGAAACACTGTATGAAGGCCCGTAAAACCGTATAAGGTATTAGCATACGGATTTTTATTAAGAAATTAGATTTATTTGGGGTTGGAAATAATCTTATTTTTGACGGAGAATGGTTATACATTCGCTGGCATCGCGCAGCACACATTTGAAGTGTCTTACGAATAGAAGATCCCTTGCTTAACTAATTGTTACTGCTATATTTTTTTGTTTGGGGTCACGATTTACGCATGTGCTGAGTTGTTTGTTGTGATTGGAGGAATATTTGCTTGTCATGTTTGGTTGTCGAGGAACATGATAAAACATGCCCCAGCTTTTCTTGGGATTTGACTGTGGAAGTATTCCCAGAAATTTTCCTACTTTGAAATGGATATTGGGTCGACGCGGAGCAAGAGAGGCTTAGTTGTTTGCTTAAATGAACAAAGGGTTGACGCGGAGATTTTTGATGTATTGCAGCTGTGCTGCTCAAGAGGAGGAAACAGACTTCTCTTTATGTCTGCCGCTTGATTGGCATTGGCTAAAGTTTAATGACATTCTTGTAAATTTAACAAAGGGTCGACGCGGATCCAAATAGAACATGTTTTTTATATATGCCACATAAACAGGAGTTGGCAAGCTTCTTTTGTAAGTTTGAAAGATTTTGAAATTCTGTATAATATTATTTGGTGTCTCGTATTAGAACTTACGTTGCACAATATTGTACCATGCTTATTATTTAACTTAAGCTGCCTTCTACTTCCTCTTGCTGTCTTCTACTACCTTTTGCTGCCTCCATTTTTTAACTTGTAGTTTTTCACATTTTGAGCCATCTATTAAAACTAATGTATAATTATAAAATTAATATATTACTTGCTTTCTTTGATGGATTTTTGTAAGTAAAAGGTTTGGTTTTACCTTTATACGAAAAAAGCTTTATTTACATTTTTCTTTTTGTTTTATAATATTTTTACAAGAGATTATACAATCTCATTGTTTTTCGAAACATCCGTAGTATGAAAAATATAAATTATATTTTTTCCTCGCACACTGAAATAAATAAATACAATACCGAATAGTTCATAAAGAATAGATTCTTCGTGTTGATATTGAGTTTTACTTACGTGATATTATTTGCAATTTCGTTTTGAAAATTTTATAATTGGTTTACTGGGTCCATTTCCGAAACTATTAAAATATCACCCGCGTCCATGTTTATTAATATCTTGTGTAGTAAAAAGTAATCCATTATTTTGCCAATGGATGGCTTCAGTGATCTGTATCTCGCGTTGTATAAGTCCGATCGGGTTCAACGAGATGGCGTTCAAAATATGAGATTGCGTACTACAAACACTGTTCAGATAGTTGTGATGAGTTGACTCAGTGTTGTGTGAGCGCGCGTCAAAATGGACACTAGCAAAGAGAAAATACGCTATATTTTACAGTTTTTCTTCGATAAAGGCGAATACGCAAGCCAGGCGGCTGCAAATGTGAATAGTGTTTATGGTCCTGATACTGTAACAGCCAATCACGCGCAATTTTGGTTTCGTCGATTCCGTACCGGTAATTTTGACGTCAAAGATGTACCACGCACTGGAAGGCCAAGTGTCGAAAATGTCGATAAAATCATGGACATTGTCGCGTCCGACCGTCATGTAAGCACTGTTTCGATTGCCCAAGAGCTAAACATTGCACAAAAAGCCGTGTGGAACCATTTGCATAAGGCTGGATACACAAAGAAGCTTGATGTATAGGTGCCACACGAGTTAACGCAAAAAAACCTCATGGACCGAATTTCCATCTGCGAATCGCTGCTGAATCGCCAAAAAAGCGACTGGTGATGAAGCGGTTGGTGACTGGTGATGAAAAGTGAATCACTTACGACAACGTCACGCGAAAACGGTCGTGGTCGAAGCGCGGTGCGCCGGCGCAAACGGTGCCCAAGCCAGGATTGACGGCCAGGAAGGTTTTGCTGTGTGTTTGGTGGGATTAGCAGAGAATTATCTACTATGAGCTGCTCCCCTACGGCCAAACCCTTAACTTGGAACTATACTGTCAACAATTGGACCATCTGAAGGCAGCAATCGCCCAGAAGCGCCCAGCTTTGCCCAGTAGGAGAGGCATTGTGTTCCACCAGGACAACGCCACGCCACGCAACGCCAGTGACTCGCCAGAAGCTCCGGGAGCTTGGTTGGGAGGTTCTTATGCATCCACCTTATAGTCCGGACCTGGCACCGAGTGATTACCATCTGTTCCTGTCCATGGCGAACACGTTTGCTGGTGAATAATTCCCTTCAAGAGAGGCTTGTGAAAATCGACTGTCTCAATTTTTTGCCAATAGGGCAAGGGCTTCTATGAGAGAGGCATCATGATATTACCTTCCAAATGGCAACACGTTATCGAACAAAACGGCGCATATGTGACCTAAATGTGATCATTCTAACTATGGTAAGTCAAGCCTTCAATGTCATGCAAAAATAGTGGATTACTTTTTACTACACCAGATATATATAGCAGTCCAGTGAGTTCCAGGGGTGATTGACGCATTGAAATATACTATAAGTGCCGCCGGATATTCAACTTGTTTTCGTCAACTGTCCAATGAATAAATTTCAGTAAGCGAAGTTGAACTAGTACAGTCCTGAAGCATATTTTTTTTAATTCTCGTCAGTCCAAATCTGAATCACTTTCACTTATTGGTACTGGTTCATACACTGTTCTGTTTTCAGGTAGAATAAAAAACGTAGATGATAATACGTTATATAATTTGCCTACACTGACGCTTCTTTTAAAGTATAACGAAAACATGTAAACTGACGAAGATTGTGAACACAATTATGTGATGGAAATACTAAATCATTATATTTTGGACTGTGTATATCTTCCAAATCAATCACTGTTCCTTGTAGAAGAGATTATAAATATTTGCCGTGAGTGAATACATTATCACTGTGCGATGTATATTTTCAACTATGATTTTAACTTCGCTGTTGTCAACTTCGCCTTCTATCCACTCTAAACGAAATACCTACTGGCTTAAATAATTATTTTTATATCTTAAACTAATAATAATCTTTGATATTGGAAAATAAGGTTTAAATATCCAACTCTGAAAACAGTTGGCATCTACATGAACAATAGCCAATTCTTTGAATATGAAATTTTTTCTTCTTTATCATCGAAGGCTGAAAAGTGTACAACAGTTCTCATGGTTAATCTCAAACTAAACTAAATTTTACATGGTATGATCCATATATACATTTCGATCCTTATCAATCTGTATAAGGGAATGAAATTGAGCGTAATAATACAAGAAATAGATTGTGCAAGATTTTGACTGAACCGTATTCGGAGATTAACGGGAGAATCCTTAATAACATCCCATGTAAAATCATCCAAAGTATTAGTAGAAGAAAGAATAAAAGCATAAAGAGTATATCCATGAGGATAATCAGAATATGCGTCCGTATGACTTACATTTTCATGAAATATACCAGTTCCAGAAAACAGGGCGTGATAACTTGCAACGTATAGTTGTTCACCATAATCTGGAGTAAGAGTAGTGGGAGAATAAATTTGGGAACCAAGTTTTACCTGCAACTTATTAATATTAAAAGTTTCAAAGTGGAAGGGATTCTCATATAATTTTCCATTGAATGCAGTATTTGCAGTAAAGCCTAATATGAAACCCTTTGGTACATTTCCCAGAAATATATTATCAAGATTATAGGAATCAACATTTGTAAAAATAGTATGTACTCTTGTTTCAACTCTAGTCAGTGGTAATTTTACAGTATCATGAGTCATAAAACTGTTTAATTGTAAAACTAAACCAGCAGAATTATAATTTCGACAAACATAAAGAATAGCGTATTCCAGTTTAACTTTTAACGTAGAATTTTCAGCTGAAATTGAGCAGAATCTATCTTTACTACGACTTAATTTTATACGAAGATTGACTTTATTTCAAAAGACTTGATTTGAAAACTCCAGAAAGTTCTGTATGAAATAGTCCATACATATCAATCGAAACGCTACCAGCAACAAGAGATTTTCGTTTATAATAACCAGCAATATTTTCATTGAGACTATTAATTGCCCTGCAGTATCCTTATTCAATAATACAGTGATTAAATGAGTTTTGCTTGCTTCTTCAAAATAACGAAGTAAAGTTTCATAGTATGCTCTAAATGGGTACGTAGCATTTCAAGAAGAAATCATTTTATCATTTAGAGAAATATCCACTTGGCTAAAAAGTGAATGTAAAAAGTTATTGACAGGCGCTACATTATCTGCCAAAACGGCTGGTGGTCCTTCTGCTGTTACTTGTAAATTATTTCAATTTACCCTTAATAATTACCATTGACAAAGATAAATGTGTGCCGGTAGAATATGTTTAGCAGTATCTAAAGGCACAAGAAATTCTATAGGTCCATCAGAAGAAAGCGATGAAATTGGTGGATTACCATGAAATATGATTCGATAGCAGTTTGTGTCAGGGAGAGAAACAAAATCGAATTCATTCGTACAGCATTCATTACTTTTAGATGTAGGAAACGACATTTTAACTGAAAATATATTTTCTTTCCTTAGCAACAAACACGTCGTCTTTTTAATCTTGGTGGTCCAAAACGCACGGAAGCCTTACGTTTTCGTGCTCTTCTTCTACCACTACCACTAAGCAACTGACTGACTTTATGTTGAGCATTGGTTCTTAAAATGATCCTACTTTGCACCCTCGTGCTTTAAAGATTCGTTAATAGGACGGTTTTCTAGCATATCCCCCGTAACATTTACCCGTTTGTAAATCTTGTAGCCCTACTGTTTTTGCTTCTTGTTTAATGAATGGCATAGCAAATCGAAACAGTCCGCGAAATAAACTCCCAATCCCATGCCCTCGTTGATAAACAGGTTCTGCAAAGCATGGTATAACTCTATGCATAACTGAATATGTTTTCATTTTTTTGAGCGCTTAAAGTGACGTGTTACGGTAAATGTCCCCTATGCGAATCGTAAATTTCGGCCTCTATGGCCCTTTAGTATTATTTCTACAGTGTAAATGAAAGTTTTGCAATTGGAAAATAATGCAAATTCTGAAAAGATATGGTTTGTACTTTTCCATTATGATTATTAGTCATACCTACAATTCGTAAAAGAGGTGATTTTGTATCGCCTTCAAACTGATGTTGAATAATATGTGTGTAAACAAACACTTGATGACGATATCCAATGTCTTTAAAATAGCTGTTTAGAAAATAACTATCTTTTAAAAGATTAATATTAGGTTCAAAACCTAATTGAATGCTAATGCAGATGATAAACATAAAATTTTTATACTTTTATGAACGTGTAGTAACAATGTTTGAATATTCAAAGTTTATACTTGAATTTATTTTATTCAATTCATCTAGCAACTGTTGAACGGTTGAATAATATCCTTATGTTCTTTTTTGTTTTACATTATCATATCATATTATATTTTGACCTGAAATAACATTATCACACGTTAAGGGATTATGAATTTCACTTAATCCTATCATTCACGAATCATTTAAATGCATTCGATTATAAGAACATTGAAAAAATGTGTTGAACTATTATTGGAATAACTTTGAATACTTCCATTAGAAGTACGTGTAATGTAAAAACTATCGTCACTACTTTCAGAAATCATTTTCGTTTAAAATGTAGTGTCACGCTTGACGTTAAACATTGTAATGGCAAGTCCCCGTGCAGATCTTTTAAGCCTACTTGAAGAGTAACAAAATATTTCTTTTAGACTTTAAGATATTGTGGATAGTGAAAAATATAAGATTTCATTTTTCCGTAATGGTAGTTTGAATTCCAATTTTTCGAATTAGTTTTTCATAAACAGATTGATCTTTTACAATATCAATAGAAACATTTACTTCTGAAGGAATAAGATAATCAAGATTTGTGTGGAAGTGTGCTGGAACATTTACAAACTTTGGATTCTTTTTCGGGTTGATGGGATACAAGTGAACTATACGTGTATTTACCTTAGAACCATTAAGAAACCCGAAAATATTTTGTAAACCAGAACTAATCTCTAAAAGATATTCACATTTAGAACTTCGTTTATGAAACATATGAACTTCATCTCTACTTTCCTCATTGAATAACCATACGATTTTCCTCTATTACTACAGGATCATCATTGACCATGCGTCCAACACTAACCATTTACTACATCATGAAACTTTTACTACTATTATCAATACCACTATCGTCAAATTCATGTAAAATGTATTTTTTATCATATTCTTTTCCCATTTGTTTAGATAAAGTCGAACAAATAATATAAAAAACCGAATGTACTGATTCATAATATCCAGCTGGAAATTTTATATTATATTCCACTACATTTTATCCCCTATTTGAATAGTAAGTTGTTCTTCTTTTTGAATATTATAAAAATTACGCGAAATGGAAAGGCCGCTTAAACCTATAACCGAAATTACCGATAAATTAATTGGCTGACAAAGTATACGAGCTTGTTTTATTTTCAAAAGTATTATTACAACTTTTGATTGTAATTTAACATAAAACTCATCTGCTTGTTCATGAGACAGACTGTTTACGACTGAACAGATTGTTGTCTAAAGCAAATATTCATAGAAGAAGAATAACTTAACCGTTTGACATAAATCGAAGCTTTTCTACGTTTTAATTCTTTTTCAATCAAATAAGTGTTTCTTTACCTACAAATACTTTTTGTAACTCCTGTTGATAAAATAAACCTGTTATAAGTTCATCATTCCAATATTGAAACTTTTAAGTCAGTGAATGGATTACCTTGAATATACAGATCCAGTAAAAAAATATTTCACGAGACCATTTCGGTAAATGTCTTTTTCTAATTAATGTTTATATTTACTCACTCGACCGTAAGCTCCATCTTCAAATTTACACTTCTGCTAACCTTTCTTTTCTTTCCCGTATAATCTTTCCCAAATTTAATTAACATTAGAATCACTTACTTGAAACAGGTGCATATTGAATGGAAAAGTATTTCGTATGATTATAACTGTATACAAGTTCTTCCAAACTATTAATATGATGTTAAGTATTTTCAGCAGAAAAGCATTTATACATTTTCCTTCAGAGTACGAATATAACGTTCTAAGAAAGCAGCTTTGATTTCCGAATGTAATGAGACATGTTGATTATAATATTCTGTTTCTAAATCACTTTGACAATGAAGTAGAGGTAATTATCTTTTACTGAATATTGATTCTTTTGCCATCACAAGACCGTTTCATTTTTAACAGGAACGCAAATAATATATCGACTAAAAGCATCAATGCTACATAAAATATATTTATTTACATCCATCATTACATTTTGACACGTTTTTCATATCTGCTAAATCAATCATTTCTAGTTCATTAGGTGCATTAACATAATATTTACAGGGGAAATAATTAATGAAAAAGGAGCACGGAAAGTGCGTATATCTTGTGAAACTAAGCATTTTTTTATTTTTTCTGCGAAATGCCAGTTCTCTTTTTAACTTGAAGAAACTACATAAAGAATTTGAATCTGCATAATATACCTTATGAAGTGACATATTTAAAACTCGTATTCTTTATAATTGTTAAATAATGAAGAAGAATAATTCATTATTTATTGATTAACACTATTTTTCTTTTTCTTTATTATTACTTTACTAGAATTATTTTTTTGCTACTTTGCGAACACTTTTCTTCTACTTTACAATCTTAGTACAACCTGCGCCAAATTGAAAATTAACAAATTCTAAGGGAATATTAATATTTTGTAATAATTCTTTAAAATCTTGATAGCCAACTGAATTTCTAGGAATCTTTGGAGTTCTTACCACATCTTCAATGATATGAATAGTATTTGATCCTGGAACTATTTTGTTATCTATTGATACTGCGCCAGTTTGATCCCAATTGATCGTATTAGAAGCCTGGAGGAGATTTAACAATACTTGAGTCTTTTTGCAGATGATTTTGGTACTGAACTAACAATATATTGAATCACAAGTAACATATTTGGAGATTGCGAATTGTATACAGGCAAATCAACTGTCTTCTTAGCCTGGAGTATATTCTAAATAACGGTGTAATGCTTGATGACATATTTTCCCTTTTTCATCCCTACAAAGATCACTTCGTTTTAAAATTTAATTATTCAATCGTGTTTCCTGCAATTTTACACACTTCATTGTGAAATATATTTGCGTACTTGCATTTTCTGGAATGAGTACCATTTTTTTAAATTGCGAAAACATCTTAACAATTAAACAGATTTTCCAGCCACTGCGCTTAAGATTGGAGCTAATAATAAGGACAGAGAAGCACCACCTTTTTCCATCAACAGTTTGCGTTTCTTTTTTAAACATTATGGTTTCAGAAAGAGTGCACTTAATACCTTCTTATGTCGACGCAGCCTTTGCTTCTGACGAGTAGAGTTTAAAGTTACCATTTAGTACATTTTACCTAGTTGTGCAATAGTACGAATAACACCACCAGGTGAATTTTGAACTAGTGCTTTAAAGTTTTTATTCTTACATTTACAAATTGCACTGAGCATTCAGATGATGTTTTATGCTTCACATCTTCATGCAAACTGACCTGAATAGGTTTATTCATGTCTTTTACATGTTCCATAGATACCATATTTGTACCTAGACGTAGGGCATCCGGTGAAGACTGAGTTAAATCGAATGAATAATATTCAGCAATAGCATTTTCAAACACTTGAACTACATCTTTGCCAAATTGTGGCACATTGCGGTTATATTTGCATTACCAAATATTGTATTTGTAACTTATCTCTAGGATTGTTAAACGCAATGATATAATGGGCGTTTAATGAGATGTCACATGCATATTTTCGTTTAGCAAATAAATTTTAACTATAAAAATTACAGTTAGATTTTCATGATATGCAAATTTCGTGAACATTTTGGAAACGTCCGCATTAGTTTCAGTCATAAGATCATCGAGAATTAGCAATAAAGTTTCCTGAATATCAAAAGTATTCATTTCAGGAATTCCGAAATGAAATCAAATATTACTTATCTGATTAGATAATTAAGGTATCCCAGCACCATAGCACAAAACTATTTCTTTACAAAGACTAGAAAACATCGTTTGATGATGAATTAATAATCTATTTACAAAATAACTTTTCCTAGCATTGCTGGGACCTCAAAGAAGAGCTAAGTATGAAATGAGGGAAGCATCATGAGCTAGCGATAGAAGAGAATAATGAACTAGTAGTTGTTAAGTCTTTTACTTTGATAGGCGAAAGGAAGTGTTTCGAATTCATTAGGAAATTTTCGTTTACTTGCCACGTTTTGATGTGATTTTGTTTCTGGTCTAGATATAATTTTGAACTCTGGCTTCACACAAATACCGTTAATATTACTAATGACTTTCGTTTCATAATTATGTTTGACTAAATTTACACAGTGGTCGAATTTAACAATTTCACGCCCACGACAATCTAGTGTAATTCTCTCAATTTTAAAAATGGGTTTAATATTTCCACTCTGAATTTCCCTTTTCTTAAACGAATAATTTTAGGTATTAACCAAATGAAAATAGGGATCTCCCACCCTTGTTTCACTTCATTGGTTAAATCTCCTAAGTAGTTCCCTGTATGAAGGAAAGGAGGTTGATTTATCTTTTGTCTTTGGAAGATAAAATCTGTATCTGAGTAGATAGCATTTTCAATTCCCGCTTCTGCCAATAAACTATATAATTTTAATAGAGCGCATGATGAAATAAAGGCTGAAAGAAAAACATTGAAAAGGTGATTAGGAGTATTAACATTTTCTAAATCCCTGTATATTACTACCAAGGCATCTTCTCCGATCAGAAGTACACTTTGTACTTCAAAGTGAGGTGTTCGGAGAATATTCAAGAACGACTTAGCATAATTAATTACACTGGTCTGCGTCAAATCAGTTGTCTGTGCCCACTTCCCTAAACAGAGAATTTAAAAAAGTATTGCTATATAGCGCAAACTAGGGTTTCTACTAAAGCTATCAGGATTGAGTTGTATACCTTCATGCTCAGCATACTCCTCAGTATACTTCTGTTTTTCCTCCTCACTAGTACACTGAAACGGAAAACCAGAAGCTTCATGTTTCATCTGCAAGAAGCTGTTAACATAATTTTCAAATAAACCCCTTTCATTTTAAACTCGTAAATTTAATAAGTATCAAGAACGGTATATCATTTCTTGATACCCTCATGCAATTCAGTAGTGCAAAAAGTGCCGTGGAAACATCGTTGCTCAACATTATAGTTACAATCACTAGTATTCATTTCCTCCATACAAGTACGACAGAGGCCAAATACGAGGCGTTCATTCGCATTGTATGGAAGCAAAGGGATACTAAGATCTTGAGGAGAAAGAGCCTTGCAGAAAACAACTCCTTAAATTTCCTTGGGTTTAGTACATGCTTTCCCTCGATAAACGGTAGATTTACCAAGTCTCTTTATCTTGTCATAGGGATACAAACCTTATATGTCGACATATATAATTTCGTCTTCAAGACCCTCAAAGAGAGATCTCGAAACTTCCGTCCTACCTCCCTTGAAAGAGTCTTTAGGCACTAATCCGCCTTCAATATTTTTGCAGTGATCTTTAATAAATTGACGAATATGTGGATTTTCCTTCACTTGTCTATCATAATCACATTCATAGATTTCTACAAGCTTTAGACCACAACTTAATAAATATTTCTTTCTCGTCATTGTCGCAATATCTCGGCCATTTAATGCTCGCCATTCATGTCATTGAGAAACACGTGTCGATCCTGCTAGTGCATAAAATATCATGACAAAAACATCCATAAAATTCATAGGCAGTACCATGTTTCTTATGGTACCCGTCTACTTTGAATCGTTAAAATTGGGCTTCATCTCCGTTTTCAGTCGTGTGAATAGAAACATCATATCTTATGATTTCCATGTATCTTAATGCTTTCTTACTCTAAGGCTTACGTTGTCCATATCCGAACTGGGGAATTTCTGGAATACTTTTCTCTTCTAAATATAAAGCGCGAAAGCATTCCATAGCACACGCATCAGAAAACACTGAATCCCTTCAGTCTTTTGTTCAATTAAGTCTGAGAACATAATGACTGCCTCCGTTAAAATTTTCAGATCGTTCCTGCAGTATTCAAGCAATTCGCGTTGTAGGTTAAAGGTAAGATCTTTTTCCACATGATTCTCATGACAAACCTTCAAAGCTTCGAGTTCACTTGCTTATTTTCCTTCATCATCAAATAGTTCAAGTTCTTGCCATAGTCTATTGTAATTTTGATTGTTTTCAGTATTTAACAAGAACTGGAAATCTCCCTTATAAATTTTCACTTAATGCCACGGTAGCCGGTAATTTTGGTAATGTCACAGAAATAAATAAATTCGTATCTTTAAAAATAATATTGCGTACACTCATCTGGATAATTTTCCCAACTTGGCTTAAGATCTGAGGAGTGATTCCATCCTTTTCAACAAGTGCACGTGCAACAAACACAGAATCAAATTTCGCGGCATTATACGCTAAACAGACTATTGTATTAAATCTTGAAGGAGAACATGCTGTACTAAACTTTCAATATTGAAAAACATGAAGACTCTTTCACCTTGTGAACTAACGCATTGAAAACATATTAATTATCCTCCATATGGTTCATCTATTTAAGACATAGGCGTGAGGCGCTTATTAGACGGTGTTAATTTTCACGTTCACTTTTTTCGGTTTCATTTAGTTGCATGGTCTCAATGTCATGCACTACACAACAAAAATCAGCTTCAGGTTTCTCTTTCGTATTTGTACCAAATAGAAATAATCCTTTTAACGTACAACTTGCATATAGTACAGAATCGACCTCCACGTACATGGGGTTTATTACTCTTTCTTTTCCGTGTATCGATTTTTACACCACACCGTGGACACAATTTAAGATAGCATCATACAGATCTTCCCTTCGCCCTCGTGCTATGGTTATTATAGCATGATTGCGAAGGGAAAGTTCTTAAACAGCTATTACAAGTAATGAATCTCTCATCGCAAAAGTTTCAAAATCATGGTAGTCCTCGCAATGTTCGCAAATGTATTCGCACTTATGTTTACTTCGACGCTCGTATGGAATCAACCAATTCCTAAATTAACTTTTACTTAGTAAAAAGGCAGTCTGAATTCACATTTTTTCTCATTAACTAATACACCTTGTTCAACTAGAGTAACTTTATTTATTAATTTCCTTCTGACTTTGGACCACGTTCCCCAACCGTCATATTAATCGTAGGCTCAGTCACATACCTGATTACCCTCAGGTCTAAGAACACAGTCCGTATCACAAGAGAAACTAGTCTCATTTTCAAGAATCGTTGAGGTAGAAGCAACAGGTGGAGGAGGAG
The DNA here is from genome assembly GCA_022664845.1 of Lepisma saccharinum. Taxonomy (NCBI): domain Eukaryota; kingdom Metazoa; phylum Arthropoda; class Insecta; order Zygentoma; family Lepismatidae; genus Lepisma; species Lepisma saccharinum. The sequence continues at coordinate 25,104 of JAGDQP010008082.1, read as the reverse complement.
TAGAGTAGAAGGTACAACAAAAGAAGTAGATGGTACCGGACCGCAGATAGGACTTGTCGTAGTTACGAAAGTATTTGCCTGCGATAATACAGACGTAACTACATTAATAGGAGTAGAAATATAGGAATTAGTTGATGAAACAGTTAATGAAGTTGTGGTTGAAACAGAAAATAAATCTTCTAAAGAGAGGAAGTACTTACGGCTGTGACAAACAATATTCAATGAAATAAGAATTGAAGCTTTCCTGGCGGCGAATATTATAGAGATGTTCTCGGGATATCAGCCAGGTGAAGTCCGAC